>MU378166.1:0-144392 GCA_022495175.1 Hypoxylon argillaceum
TAAATATTATTATTAAAAATTAAATATAAAAATATTTATATATAATTTATATTTATTATATATTAAAAAAAAACTTAATAAATTTATAATTATAATTACGGCTTTTAGCTTTTTAAGCTAAGTTTGTAGAACTAAATATAAGTTAATAAATTGTATAGCTAGTTCTAAAGCTAGATAATAGTTATTTCGACTAATTAAATAAAAAGATTTGTATAAAAAGCTAAGTTGCAAGCATTTCTTTTGCAAACTTTTCTTTTTTTTTTTATTTCAATATTAATATAAATAACTAGAATACTTTGTACGCTGCTGCAAATATATATAACATAACAATATTAAAATTTTTTAAGTAAAGCTAGCTTTTAATTCACTGTAATTAACGATCTTAGAAATATTAAAGCTATAAGTTACAAATTAAAGCATACAATTGCTATATATAAACAAGTATTTACTAAAACTTACTACTAAAGCTACGCTGTAGCTACTGCTTACATTAACATTTTACAACTTTCGAAACTACTGCTTTCAACTTTCTTTTCTTTAGAGCTTCTGCTTTTAGAAATATATACTTTTTGTTAATTTTTATTTATACGAGCAATTTTTTTAGCAATTGTTACTACTAATTACTTTATACGATTCTTTTTTTAGAAGCTTATGTTTCTAAAAGCTACTGCTTTCAAAATTATTGTTTTTACTTTTTTTGAGCTTTTGCTTCAACTTTTTTACCAAACTATTGCTTTAGTATATTTTTTTAGCAATTTTTTATGCAAATTTTTTGCTTCCAAACTTTTTAATATTTTTTATTGCAATAACTAAAAGCTTTATTGCCTAACAAATCTAAAGCTTTATTTATACTGCTATTTAATACTTTTACAAAGCTTTTACTGCTAATTTCAGTGCTTAGCTAAATCAAATCAAAGCTATTTACAACAGCGAAATCGAAAAATTTAAAACTACTTATTTTGCTAGCTTAGCTGTTTTCTAGATCTAAAAACTTCATTTTTGCTTACTTAATTTTTTCTTTTTTACAAGTCTAGCTAAATTTAATATATAGCTACTTTTTTTAGAAAACAAAATATGTGTTAATAATAAAGCTATTAACAGTTCAAAAGCTAAATTTATATATATATATAGCTAATTAAACTAGAAAATACAGCAAATCGTTTGCTTATAGTTTTTTATTAATAAATTTAATACATAAAATTTTACAACTATTACTAATATTTTTTCGTATATATATAAAAATTTTAACAAAATTATACAAGTATTATATAAACTTTAAACTTTGAAAATAAAAAATAAAAACTTAATATGTTTATTTTTTACATTTTAAAAAAAAAATAGCTAAAATATAAATACTTTTACTTTTATTAACACTTTTTAAATCTAAAACTTATATATAGCTATAAGCTTTAAGTTATAAGCTAAAATTAATAACTAAAAAGTTATTTCTAACTAATATAACAACTTTGTACAGTTTTTTTTTTAATTCGATAAAAACTATAAATAAAACTATTGCTTTATATATTAAAATATTAATAATATTATTTCTATAAAAATTAGTTTAATAAAAATTAGTTCGATATATTTTGTTAAAACTAGCTAAAATTTTTAGAACTTTTAAAGCTTTCAAGGGTTTTTAACTGTTTTAATCAAGTTATTTTAAATATTTAAAAGTTAAGCAACTATACAAACTATACCAAAAAAACAACAAAAGCGTTAAAATTTACATCAGTGCTTTTGTTGTAGCAATTTAATTTATTGTATATAAAACTGCTTTTTATTTCTTATGTACAAATATATCAAATTTTACAATGAAAATAAAAACAACAAATAAAAAAAGTAATTAAAGCAATAGTATTAATTGAAGTTTATGTTTATACTTATTTTTATATATAAATAAGAACTTAAAGAAATAGTTACAACTTTTAGCTTTTTAAACTAAGTTTGTAAAACTAAATATAAGTTAATAAACTATATAGTTAGTTTTAAAGCTAAATAATAGTTATTTCAACTGATTAGATAAAAAAACTTGTACAAAAAGCTAAGTTGTAAGCATTTTTTCTGTAGACTTTTTTTTTTCTTTTT
Organism: Hypoxylon argillaceum; assembly: GCA_022495175.1. Lineage (NCBI taxonomy): Eukaryota > Fungi > Ascomycota > Sordariomycetes > Xylariales > Hypoxylaceae > Hypoxylon > Hypoxylon argillaceum. The sequence goes on from MU378166.1 coordinate 2,086, forward strand.
ATTTTAATATTAATATAAGTAATTAAAATACTTTGTATGCTGCTATAAATACATATAATGTAACAATTATAAAACTTTAAATAAATAATATTTTTAATATTATATTTAAAAAATTTTTATATAAAAAAAAATTAAGCTATTATTTTATATAAAATTAAAAATAAAATTAATATTTAAATATTTTATTAAATTTAATAAAAGTAAAATTTAAATAAATAAATAAAAAAAAGTTTTTATTTAATAAAAATAAATTAAATAACTATATATTATTAATTTTTATATAAAAAATTATTTTTAATAATATATTATTTAATAAATTTAAAATATATATATTACTTTTATATATTAATTAAAAATATTATATAATTTGTTAATTATTATATAAGTTTAAAAATTATTAAAAAATAATATTAAAATATTAAATATATAAATATAATAATAAATTAATAATATATAATAAAAACTATATTATATATTTTTAAATTTTAATTATATAAAAATTTTTATTTTTATTAATAAAATATTTATAAATAATAAAAATTTAAATTTTTAAATTAAATTTATAATTATATTAGTTAATAAAAGCTATATAAAAAATACTTTTATAATTAAAAGCAATATTATTTATTAAAATTTAATTAAATATAAATAAGTTATATATAATATATTAATAAATAAACTATATAATATAATTAATAAATTTAATTATATAATTATATTTAATATAACTTTTTAATAAATTATTTATATAATAAAATTATTAACAATATTATTAATTATATATATAAATTTCAAATTTTTATATAAATATTTAATTAAATTAAAAATTATATAAAAAAAACAACTTATAATTAATATTATATTATTTTAAAAAATGTATAAAAATTATAAAATTATAAAGATATAATAAATTAATAATAAAAACAATTTAACAAATATTTATATAAAAAAAACACTTAATTAAATATTAAAAAAGCTAATTAATATAAACAAGTTAATTATATAAATAAAAGTATATATAAATTAATTAAATAGTAAAAAAAATAACAAAAAATTAATTAATATTAAAACTAAAATTATTATATAAAAAAAAAAGTTTTAGTATTAAATTAATAACTTAATAAAATTTATATATATATATTAAATATATATAATTAAAACTTTAATTAAAACTTTTATTAAATAATTAAATAAATAAAAAATATAAAAACTTATTAAAATTTATAAAACTTATAAGTTTTATATATATATATATATAAATAACTTATATATAATATTTTTAGTTATACTTTTTTTTGTAAAATATATATACAAATTAATATAAAACTTTAAAACTTAAAAACAAACTTTAAACTTTATAAATTATTTTAAATCTTTTTATATATATATATATAAAAAGTTTTATTAACAAAAACAAATAAAAACTTTAACAAAAGTTTTAATTTTAATTAATTAATACATTTAACGCTTTTAATTTATTTAATTTATTTGATCAAATAACTGTTTAATTAAAACAACAGATTTAACTAAATAAGTCAAATAAGCGTTTTTTGCAATCAATCAAGGCAAATCACGTCAAAAGCCATTTATTTGACTTGTTTTACCTGTGGGGAGCGCTGGTTAGTAGGGGGGATCTTGGTGCTTAGGATTCGATGAGTCAATTCTACTCGAAAGGGCTCTTGTGAGAGATTGTCGATGGGTAGTTTCTTGCTAAGATACAGATCGAATAAGGGAAGCATCACAGTGAGAAACGAAGGTATCCCTTTGAGTGCTGCTTCGGCACAGTGACTTTAAAAGTGGAATAACGGGGCCGATCTAGATGAGTTTACACCCAATAAAACTATTATCCGAGCATTATTTATACTCTTATTGGGTATATGCATCCTTGATATCGGCCCCACTATGCAACTTTTAAGTCACTGTGAAGTTCTAACACATGAGGGTGTGCCGATATGCGTAGAGCTGCCACTCTTCCTTGGCAGCTGGAGGGGACTTTAATTGATAAGCAAGGACAGGACTAGAAATAGTAAGGCCTGCAGCCAGCTGTGGACAAGCCCTGAGTCGTTGTATTTTAACTGTTTTAAAGTTCCTTTATCAAGTTTATATTTTATCTCCGACGTTATTCCCCTTTAAAAATACCACGAAGTGATACGCGCATGCATTAGATAAATGTTTAAACTATTTAGGCAACCAACTTGTTCTGTTTTACTTCTACCTCCAAATTGTTGCTTATTAGTCTTTTATTTGGATGTGCGTTAAACTCAGACCAAAAAGTACACTCGGTATTAAGAAATACAAGCTTAATTCGTGATTTGTCTCACTCCGTATAGAAAGGAAATAGCCTACGCTAGGTCCAATATGTCTACTACTTCAAACACAGGCGCCTTTGAGATCGGGCGGCAGGGGTCAGACCATGAGAAAAATGTTGAGTTGCTAGCTGTGAGGAATTACCTCGTAATCTCACATGAATGTTACATACCGACTGACAGAGGTTGCTAGACTTCAATAGAAGCGGCGCCAAATGTTGCCAACGCGAAGCGGACCTTCTCCTTGGCTTTTTGGAGAGCGAGTAAAGCAAGATTGCGTTATGAGCCGCTCCCAATCACCAACATAAACGAGGGCATCGTGGGGTGGGACAGCCAGGAGGACGCCGCAATGCCCTTCAACTTCTCGCAACGCCATAGGTGGATATGGGTCGGCCTGCTATCAGCCATAACTCTGCTGACCCCTTTTGCATCGTCAATACTCTCTCCAGCCATCACGGTGCTAGATCAGGAATTCCATAATGACAATGCGATCGTGGGGTCTATGACCGTCAGCATCTACCTCCTAGGCTACGTGGTCGGCCCGATCATAATTGCTCCGCTTTCGGAAATCTATGGGCGCAAGCCTGTCCTGACGGCTGCCAACGTGTTTTTCTGCGTTTGGCAGATTGGGTGCGCTTTGGCACCTAATATTGAAACACTTATCATTTCTCGCTTTTTCAGCGGAGTTGGCGGTGCTGGTTGCTTGGTCAGTGCGTTCCGCTGGCCTCAATCTAGTTCGATAAGTTATAAGTTTCATTAACTTGTTGTACTTTAGACGCTTGGTGGTGTTATAGTAGGGGACCTTTTCCGGCCTGACCAGCGCGGATTGGGTATCGGTGTTTGGAACCTCGGGCCATTGCTTGGTATGTTTGTGATCTCATATCCCGTCCACCCGGATACATGTTAATTATTCAAAGGCCCTACTATTGGACCCGTGCTCGGGGGTTTCATCACTGAGTTTCCGGGCTGGCGATACGACTTCTGGATTGTTCTTGCTGCTTCTTCTGTTGTGACGATCCTAATTCAAGTTCTCACGAAGGAAACCAGCCACAAAGCTCTCATATACCGAAAGACAATTCTCCTTAGAAGAGAACTTGGGCAAAGCAACCTAAGGAGTTGTTACGATGATTCTAACAACCAAAGTCCTAGCAGAGCTCTCCTAACAGGCTTGATCAGACCCTTGAAGATGCTAGTTCTTTCCCCTATCGTATTGCTACTCTCGCTATACATCGCTTTCGTATACGGAGTAGTTTATCTCTTATACACAACAATCCCTACCGTGTTTATGGAAACATACGGATTCAATGTTAACTTAACGGGGCTGGTATATCTCTCCCTTGGCCTCGGTAATATCCTGGGATGGATAGTCTGCACCGCCCTCTCGGATAGGGTAGTTGTCAAACTCGCTCAGGCCAACGACGGCTGTTTCGAGCCCGAGATGCGTCTTACCATCAGTATATATTTCGGTGCACTACTCCCCGTGACACTATTTTGGTACGGTTGGAGCGCAGCTAGCGCCGCCCATTGGTCATCCACATTAATATCTCTGATACCCTACGGATTCGGTATCATGGGGCTCTTCTTGCCTATCACCACTTACCTTGTCGACAGCTACCCGATGTATTCGGCATCAGCAATTGCCGCCAACATCATCCTCAGGAGCACAGTGGGAGCACTACTCCCCTTAGCCGGGCCGCCATTGTATAACTCGTTGGGTCTCGGTTGGGGAAATTCGCTGCTAGGGTTCATCTGTATTGCTATGATCCCATTGCCTCTCATTTTCCAAAAGTTCGGGGCTCGGTTGAGGAAATCAGAGCGCTTGAACTTATAAGATTAGATAATCAACAAAAAGGGAAGAGAACGGACAACTCTTTATGATTAGTCGGACGAGGTGTTCTCCTATAAGTCAAGTACTACTTATCGTGTACACAATGATTAGATACAGCATGCAACCAATGGATTGCCTCAAACTAATACAGAAAGCTAGCCATATAAGACGAGAACGTTTCTAAATCGACTTTTAAAAGATTAGTATATAGAGCTGAGACTGGGAGACTAAGTTAGAGTCAACCACTTGATGGCGACCTTTAAATTGATCTGCATAAATCGTTACAGACTAGTCATAGGTTAAATTATCAAACAAGATAGGAGGGCAAGTGACTCAAAGTGACTCAGCCTCGCTAACTGGAGCATAGTCTGGGAATAGGACTGGTATTACTGCGTAGAGATTTCGTTTATCACATTAATTACATATAATATATAATAGCAACTTATAAAAGCGCAAAGCCAAATTATAAATAGCTTATACTAGCTGATTAGCTATTCACTGCTAAAGGGTAAAGGGTAAAGAACTTGCAAAGTCATTAATAAATATTCTTATTATTTTTCTTGCTAATATTTTGCTGGCACGACTATGGGAAAAATAAATAACTAAGAAAGGCAATCAATCCTCTATTGCAAATTTCAGTTAAAATAACTATCAATATTAGTAATATTTAATTACATTCGGTGGAATCAATGACGCAGTCACTGCAGCGACTATGGCTACAACTTTTACATGTAGATTTAGTGAGCGAAGAGTATGCAGAGTCCTTACAACACTTCCATCGTCTTTCCGCATCCTCAGGGGCGCTATCGAGGTGGTAGCCCAGGATGTATGGAGTGTAAAGGCCAGCGAAGTCAGCTTGAGAAGTGATCTTAGGGATGTGAGTGAAACACATGTTAGTTGAATTCTTTTCAAAGGTTTGTCTGTAAGCGGTGTCGCCCTGTGTTGTGTTGTATTATGGGAAGTTGATTGCTGTTATAGGTGTGTGTGCTTGTGTACGAGAACTAACTAAGACTGTTGTTGACGTTTCCTAGTAGTTTATATACAACTCCAAAGTTATCAACATAGCATTTGAACTTCCTAAGTCTCAAAGAATGGGATTATTATCAAACTAATAAAAATTATAGTGCTCCTAAGTCAAAGAGCTATTAAAGGACACTAGTCTTTATTTACCGATGGTACAATTGATTAGTTAATTTCAAAGTTGTAAAAGAGCCTAGTACCTACATAAAGAATAGGAAACTATAGATAGATAACACAGCATGTATCAATAATTCAATCGAACATAATAATTATATAGTGAGAATCTGTATATAGTAGTCAACCGAACCGACTTTCTAGGCCAACTCTACACTACCACCCACCGCAGCCGCAACTTTAGGAATACTACACTAATAGTAACTGAAAAAGTTAATCAAATTTATTTTCGGACGAACAGTATGATACGGGCGTTGATTAAACTACCTCTCAAAACCTTGTGACTATACCACTAGCTATGAAATTCCAAAACTTTTCATCATACGTGATTACTCCTAACTTAGACAGTCAACTTTCTTTTCTAGTCGGCTGGAGGCCGGTACTTAGGAATAGTGTACTAGCGATTATTTTCTCAGAAATTATGATACAACTTTCTAGAGATGCTGTTGTAAACTTCGTTAAGTCCCTAGTTTGCAGTACTTGGGATACTCTTTGTCCTACCCCTAAACCTCTCGCGACATACTATTGAGGAAAATATGCCGCTCTTTCTACTCGACAGGATTGACGTTTTATCTTTCTCCTCGTCCTTATTACAGAGTGATGGAGAACATCAACACAACGAGCAGAAATTACCGTCTTATGACCGGCTCGCCATCTCAGGCCTCATGGACCAGGTCTAGCGCATTTACAGCGAGCCACAAAGAACCCGACGACCGCGGATACGAGACGGATGCTAATGATAGCGGTGTGCGTGGGGCTTCGAGACGGAATAGAAAGGGGCCAACACACGATGAGATCAAGCTGAGGAGACAGCAGGGTAATAAAAAGCGACGCAATAATAGAGGGAGGCGATGTATACATGCTAAATAACCTACTATCGGCATTTCGTTAGCTAGTGCTGGAGAGTCTACTCCGAGTATGAAGTCAAAAATGACTTCTTCTTCGATGGCTATTAGCAATGGTACAGAGGGATCGAAGAACAAGTAGGAACTAGTAGCAGATAGGTAACTATAGTTATATCCTCCCTTTCCCAGCCATGTGACTTCAAACGTAGCATGCTTGGTTTAAAGGCAAGGGATAGCTCTTCAAGAAAAAGGGAATAGAGGTAAGCCGACTTTCTGGGGTTGGTACTAAGAGGCGGTGAGAAATCAAAGACTGTTTACTAGATTTGGTAAAGTTACGATACGGTGAGGGTCGCTGGAGAGACTCCATATATGTATTTCCAGAACACTAGATGACCCCTGTTTGCCGACAAACCCAAGATGAGATATACCTAGGGTCAGAGTTTATCATATATCTTGCTCTTGTTCCTACTGTTAAGAGGTCTAACTGATTGATGTAGTTCGGGTCCACGTGGCGCTACTACTATGTGTAGAGCAGGCACATACGCATGTGAGCACGCATGCCTATGCAATAGATAATAAATTTACGCGCATTTTGTGATAGGCTAGAATTCTGAGCGGCTTTCCTGAAACAGAAATTCTGAGGATCATCGCCGGGGTTGGTCCATGAATGCTTTATCTCCACCTCAGCCAGGAGCAGCGCTGACTAGGGAGATATGTCTTTCCTTTGTGTAATTATTGAGCAGGTGTATTGGCTCGTGATAAATTCAGCATGTCGCTTTGTGACCGACGGAGTGCCTATACATCTACAACTGAGATTAAGTAAAATGAGCTTAGAGTGTACCAGAGATGATGCGGTAACGACAACTAATAGGGGGGATTATAACGGGTGTTCGCATTGAGTAAATAACTATTAGATGTCAATTGGCGATAAGCCAACCCATGACGATTTCTCCCAAATACAGATTTAATTTCAGCGAGCAAATATCCAATGGTATATCCCCATCCTCGGTCCCAACAGGCCAATTCGATTTGAGTAGTGAAAACAATATAGAAAACATTATAAAGGTAAGTTACAAGAGGTAGTTAGCAGTCTCAGCTCTTAATTTTAGCTTAAAGATCATAACAGATCTGCATTGTGCTTGGAAAAGGATAGTATGCTCCTCGGTCCTCCCTCATATACACGTCGTATCCATCAGATCCGCGAACCTTCTTTAGGTCGCCTTGGGGTCCGGGAGCACGACGCAGGTTCTTAAGTCGAAAGATAGAGCGGAACATTTCAGTCAGCGCGACCTGAGAGGTATTGTACGCGAGGCAAGTCTGCGGGCCCAGCTCGTAAGTGACATAGGAGTCTAAGGGGCGGCGTGGGTTGACTTCCTCGGGATCTGGGTAGTTCTTCGCATCTTTGGCAGCAGCGGCCTATAGCGCAATCTTGTTAGCGGGATCTTGTACGATAAGGTGGTAAGGCATGAGGGGTGGGACATACGAAGCTAACGAAGATACGATCGTTGGCCTTCACGGAGACCTCAGTGCCATCATCTTCAGGGATCACGTCATCGACCGCTGCCTCGCGGTATGCACCGAACGTGCCAGCGAGTCGGATACCCTCCATGCAGTAGCCAAGAAGCAAGGAGTCACTCTCTTCTGAGGACGCCAAGTTAGCAATTCTATAGAGTTCCGGGATATGCTTGGCTCCATTGGGTGTCAAGTAGTAGTCGACGGATTGAGCAAACTAGATTCGAGTTAGCATCACGAGATGATTAAGGATGAATCAAAACCTACGACTCGAGAAATGTTGGGCACTGTAGCTCCCGCAGCTGGCAGAAGTTCATTCCATGCAATGTCACGGTTGCTCACACCTTGCTTCGACAACCCCTTAACCAAATCAGTGCCATACGCCGCCAGGTCACCCCTCTTGGGCTTCGAGGCAAACAGGCCGAAACCGTTGATAGACTTGACGTGGGCTTCGATAAGCTGACCTAGTTGGCCGGTGGTCGTTTTGGCTGCCTGTCGTAGAGGGAATGACTTGACATGGTCGATGTCGTAGAAGAGGCATACGAAGATTAATGCCAAGACCGCGTAGAGCTCTTCTTCAGTATAGACACCCTTGGGGTTCTCTTTAGTCTTCAAAGGCAGGCCGAATGTGCGTGCGGCAAAGTGCACCGGCACGATGTGTCCCACGTCCTTAACGACGTCAAGAAAAGTGTTGCCGGCAAGCTTATAGGATTTCTCCTGGACTAGCTTGTCCGTAGTCTCCGCAATGAAAGTCTTCAGGTGACTGGTCCACTCGCCTCTGTACAGCTGGTCATGCATGCAGTTCTGCTTGCCGACGTGGAAAGCAGAGTCACTAGAAGCTGCCGAGCTAGGATTGCTGGATTCCATTAACTCTGCAAGGCTCTTGTTCCAATTCACCTTGTACTTGTCTGGGTTCTTGAGTATGTGCTTCGCACCACCACAAGTCGTGACAGTGACTGGCTTGTCTTGTGCAGACGGACGGTCGAAGTTAAAATCTTGTACTCGACCGAGGTTTGTCAGGATCTTCTGGGTCTCGCCGGGAACTGCATCTTTCGTTAGTCTTGCTCGAGTCTTAGGCATATTTCCTACTTACCGCACATAGGGTAGTGCGCATATGCTGAATTTCGCTTGAAGTGATTGGGGAACGCCCGCAAGAACAGCTTGTAGAACACACAGCCCTGGTTCACGTTGAGGTCGTATGCGACTTCGTTGAATCCCCAGGAGGTGAGTGACCTCGGGTTGTAATCAGTCGTATAGAATCGATCTCCACGGGTCAAGCAAACGGCATCAGAGAGAATGACGCGGGAAATGGTGTACGTCGGCTACATCGTATGTTTAGTAAAGTCTTTTCTAACCTTAATCGTGCCAATGGTAAATCACTTACTGCGATACCAACACCAGGCACCATGGGGCTTTTAGCTTCCTCTGCCACCAGACCGGGATAAAGCTCGACAAAGTCGGGGTGGCCGTAGAGATGCTGCAAAGATCCAGCAATCTCGGGATCTGAGTTGATGTCCTCGAAGGACTCGTACGGCTTCAAGCCAAAGTGTTTTCTGAACTCGTTGAGACCAGCAACGTTCCATTTCCTGCCCTGTAGGATACCCATTATTTCAACGGGCTTCAAGGCCTGCGGCACGTTGCGGCTGCCAAAAGCACCGGCCACATCCTCAATCGCATCTGAGATGCAGTTGACGAGGTCGTCGTCAGCGAACTTTCCGTCAGGACCACGCTGGAAACCGCCAAACACTCGCTCGGCCGGGTCGTTGGGAATACCCTTCTCGAATTTGACGAAGCCCATGGCCATGTCTTGAAGAGTGAGATTCAAAGGATCCTTATCCTCAAAGATCGTGCTATAGAAGTCTTTGATCCACTGGTCGTCCTTGGCGGAGATGCAAGAGTGCCATCTGTAAAAAAAATGTTAGTTCCAAGATGTTTGGTCTTCACGGTTCAAGGCAACTCACCTATAGGCAAGGTTGAACTCGGCCGACACCATGCTACCAGTACCCCGCTCAGCTCCCGCGAAAGTCCCAGCATCTTTCCCCATCTCAGCACGAGGATCAAGTGTCCAGGTAGTGTTGCTTCGGTTCAGATTGACGATGTTTCTGACGTAATCGACAAGCGTGATGTTGATGTATAGACCCGAAGTGATCAGGCGGGCTGTCTGGAAGAGGTCGTTGTCGTACTTCTTCCAGGCAGCGGCGGCTCTCTCCCCGTCAAGGCCAGGCGGGGGAGGAGTGAAGCGACCGCCTTCATTAATAGCGGCCAAGTTGGCTGCCACATAGTTGTGGAATCGATTGAACATGACCAGGATGACACTTACTCCAGGGGGCTGTCCCAGAAGACGCTTGTCGGCATATGTATCGGGCTTCATCAAGCCACCCTTAAACGTGCGCACTGTGTCCTGCATTTCCTGGTTGCTACCGTAAAGAGGAGACAAATCAAGGAACGATGAAGTCTTGTTCTTAGTGATGTCCCTCTGATCCGTCCAGAAGAGATCATGGATAATGATATCAGCCCAATACCACAACACTGACGAGACGTTGTTGGGGTGCGAGCGGTACTCGGTTCTCTTCATGATCGTCTCAAAGATAAGCTCAGGATCTGGTAGAGCTCCTACCGCTATACTGGGTCGGCACGTCCTTGCGTAAGTAGAGCCGGCAGCACCTAACGTGGGATTCATGGGATTGTTCCACGATCCATCGGCCTGTCGGTATTCATGCAGTTCGCCCACATAAAGTAGTGGGGGGTGGTCGAGAGTATACCACAGCCCATTGATGAAGTTGTTAGTAAGCTCGGTCCGTAGTCGAGAGCCATGGGGCAAGCCTGCTACTAGCTGAATGGTATGTTCCATAATCATTGTCTTGTCATCGATAAGCTGCTCCCCCGTGAGCAAGCTCTTGACAATCGTCACGATTGTCTTTATATCTACTTCCTGTCAACATTCTATCCTATGCTCCTGAGCCAGCAAGTATTCATACCTTTCTTAGTCATTGCTTTCAAGTCTTGCTTCAGACCCGGACCCTTGGTAAGTGTGAAGGTTCCCTGGCCGGTCTGGGTTGGGTAAGGGCTGTCTGTTGCGTGAACCCATTGGGCAAGCTGCGAGAAGGCTTTCGCGATGCCTTCGCGATTTGCCCTAGGAGGCTTCTCGGGCTGTTCTTTGAATGAGGGCCCGACACCAAAGGTCACTTTTGACCCTTTGCTCACCGGCGACGAGCCGGTTGTGGCATTAGATCCACCATTGGTCTCGAATGAACCATTTGTTTTCTCAGCCATGTTGATGAAGTTGGGGTATCAATGCAAAAAAGGAAAGCACACGACAGTATTACAGAACGGCAGAAGATATTTCGAAGGGGAGAAAGACTCTAGAACCATGTCATGCAATCCAGTTATAAACGACTCCTTCGGCAGTCGATCAGCTACCAGCCGATTGGGAGGGATCGCTTGTTACTTTGCCAATCACGCTTCACCACAGCTGAAAGAGAGCACAGAGCTCCGCAGCACGTAAATCAATAGCCCCTATCAAATTCTGTGGTGATGGGCTCCATTTGGCACAAGGTATGCCACCTGGGACCACACAGAGGGCACTAGTCGCAGAATTTTCAATATGTATCCAATCTAGTATAGATACGAGGAGTACATCCCTACGCAATAGTATGTACATCCCAAGCACTGGATCTACGAGACAGGCTCACAAGCACAACATCGCGAGCGGGGCAGTTTAGATGATATCCGGGATGTTAGTGTATGTATCTATAATAGTATACTGCGTAGACGGTCGATCAAGTGGTACTTAGCATAGGCGCACAAGTAGGCATGTATTGCCTATCTATTCTGCATGTCCTACATATCGCATACGTACATTGGGCTTCCGGCATGTTATCAGCAATCGGTGGCAGGGTGATATGCAAGATCTTTCAGAGTCCTCTCGAGGAACTTTTCGCGGTTATTGTCTCCCACTCAGTCGGAGCACGACTCATCGTGATGCTGTGTACCACACCATATCACCTCATACTACCCGGCCCTTTCGGAGGGACCGCGTGAGGAAACAATGGTGATCGCGTTGGAGTCTGTACTGTGTCTGTAAGGAGAACTATCCGCATTTCCATATCTCCAACGTTTCTTTTTTCTTTTGGTGGCAGTAGCTCACCTCCTTGCATTCCAAAACCCAGCCACCTGGCTATCAAACACGGCATCTGCTTCCGGACTAGCTTCACGCTGAAAGACTATAGGCAGATCGAAAGTGGGCTGCTGAAAACACCCCCAATTTAATGATCCGGGCCACTCAGAGAGTTCGTGAATAAGCAGGCCCTAGGCGTCTAACCAGGTGTCCCCACGTATGCATGGAGGGTCGGTCTGTAAGAGGAAGAAATGAGGAGAAGGAAGGGTGTGCTACCGCGAGAGTGGTAATCTGGATTAATTTCGAAGCCCGAGACCTTGCCTGATTGGTGTGCGTGGTGCTGGGGTCACATCCAATTGGGACGGCTTCAACACACCAACCCACAAAAGATGTGCCACTAGTACACAGCTGAGGTCCGGCCCGCAGATGACCGCGGCATACAGAACAGTTACGCGGAGTTATTGTCTGCGGGAGCTGCACTAGAGCCGAACCGACGACAGGTTAAGGGCAAATGAAAGCCTCACACTCCATCGTATCTGCAGTATGTACTTATATGTCATTACGTCTAGATATGCAGTAATGACACTGGCCTAAGCCTATCATACTAGGTGCTCATACACCAAACTTATACAATATATGTATCAAGCCGGAGATATTACCATATGTTCTTATGCTGAGTAGTTTGCATTGCAAGTAGGTAATTGGAGACACTGAGTAGTTCTGTGTGCAAGGGAGTGTAAGATTTCCGTTTGTGCCCACGCCCGTGGCTGTATCTCGGTATACTAAGTATGCATCTAGTATACCAGCTTAAGACCTGGGCGTAGACATACATTATGAGTGAGACTACATTATAGACGCGTAAGAAGCTTGGCATTACTATCCGCAGAAAGGGAGGATGGGCATTCTGTTTCTGTTTCTAGTATATTTTCGCATCCCCTCATTCTCCTCATGCCCTGTCAAATAACTACCTACATCATACTGCGTACATACATACAAGGGTCCCAGATGATGTCTCTAGGTAGGTATGTATAGTACCATACAGTGCGTTAGAATACGGTGGCATTGCAACCGCCATACGGAGTATGCTTACTCTGTACATACATACAGAATACCCGTCGCATATCTACATCGTTTCGAGGTCGTAGCGTGTAGCTAGTTCAAGTATCATGCAGCCGTCCTCGAGGTGAAAGGCTAGAAGAACACTGGAATTATCAGACTATTGCTATACCTGCAGCGCCCTGGCGAATCAAACCCCTGGTTCGTTGATTCCCAAGTCGGCTCTGGAGCCGCTTGTTCACACTAGCAGCCGACGATCTTTGACCCAACCACGATCCTCATTTCCACGAGCAAGTGCGTACATGTACCGTATATCCACTCACTTATACCACGAACGACAGGCACATGATTGTAAATGTATATTACTTACTACAACGACGGGTGATCGATGTAGGTATCAATATAGATCTAACGGTGCTCGCCATGCCTCCGATGACATACATCTCTGCAGTGCGCTTAGTGTATACGGGCTGAACCATGGCGGTATGTATGTAGCAGCCCTCTCATTGTCCGAGACAGGTGGTGAGCCTTAGTTTAGGACCTTGATGTAAGTAGGTAAAGTAATGGGTACGTAGACACATAAATGTAGACCCTACTCTCGATGAACCATGTACAGGAACTTGTGTCCACTACTTAGGTCTAGTCTAACTGATGTTGTAAACGCCCAGTGTGCGGCTTGCATGCGACCAATTTTCAGCGCAAGTTCTAAGTTCTCCATAGTTATTTGCCGAGTCGTAACGATTAAGGACGCTCCAAGCAAGAGGCCACACGGTAGCCGACACACGCCTCCCACCCCCATCCTACCAACAGGAACAGCCGGAACGACAGGGCCGACGGTGGTCAGCAAGGTCAACGGGACCCATTGCCATTGTACTCGTAAATCATGGATGGATTTCACTTAACCCCCGTGTCCCCCAGAGGACGACGACCAAACGCGGGAGGTAGAGAGGTATCCTACGAGTCGCCGAACTATAGCATCCACAACGGACAGCCATCAGCTATGGCGCACGCTCTGGATCATCACCGCACGCCGCGCAAACTCGTGTTATGCTTTGACGGTACGGGAAATAAATTTAGAGGCGATGACAGCGACAGCAACATCCTCAAGATCTTCCGATGCCTAGACCGCGAAGCCGGTGATCAGTGTAAGCCTTGCCGTTTAATTCACAGTGCCGGGTCGTAATGATGCCGTACTAAATCTGCTGTCAAGATCACTACTATCAGCCGGGCATTGGCACATATGTCGTGTCGACTTCGTTGTCGCACACGAGCATGGGAGCAAGGATCCGGTCGTGGTATCTGAAGGCGAAGGATTCTGCGATTGGGTCGAGTTTTGATCAGCATGTGGTCGGCGGGTACCGCTTCCTCATGAGGTTCTATAACCCAGGAGATGAGATCTACTTCTTCGGGTTTTCCAGAGGCGCATACGGTATGTCACCAGCCAGGTTTATTCTTTCAGCCCGTAGACGAGTAACCGAGTCAGTGGGAGGTGTTGGCCTCTGTTGAATGTGATACATATTTCCTATCGAGAGTTCGAGATTTCTTGCGTGTTCCCATCTGGCGGCAATTACTAATATGGATTACACAGTCGCTAGATTCTTAGCTGAGATGATTGACTACGTCGGATTGCTTTCGCATGGAAATGAGGAGATGGTCGTATTCGCCTGGAAAGCGTTTTCGCAATGGCAAAGCCGCAACCACGACGATTCACCCGAGGGTCGCGAAAAAAGACATGAGATGTATCGGTTCCTAAAAGGGTTCCGCGAAACCTTCAGTCGCCCAGTCAAGAGGATTCGATTTCTAGGTCTATTCGACACTGTCAACTCGGTGCCGCGGTTCGAGACGGCTTGGATGCAACGCTCCAAGTTCCCCTACACGGCGAGAAGCAGCGCCAAGGTAAGCCAGTTCCGATTACAAAGTATGACTCTCAAACCTCAACATTGCGCTAGGTTATCCGACATTGCGTATCGATCGACGAACGACGAGCCAAATTTCGGCAGGATCTTATGTACCAGAAGAGGCCTGAAGGCCATGATCACCATCATATACTGCATAATCTTCATCAGAAGTATCGCGCGCGACGCCCCGCAGTATCGGATCCCGCGGCCCGCAGTCGACGCGCCACTCTTGCGCCCCCGGACGAGCAAGCATTCAGACGACACTCGCGGTCTCCGTCGAGGGCGACGAGGAATAGTGCTGATACCCACAGACGTGCGCCTGATGTCAGGTCGGAGGTCTCGCAACTGGACGACTATGATTCGGACGACGAGGAGCAAGACATTGATGAACTATGGTATGTGATAACGCCCCAATTGAAAATGATCTAGGTACCCTGGCTAACACGAGTAGGTTTGCGGTATGTATCGAAACATCTTTGTGTTAAATTCCACCGAGTCCAATTTCACCCTTGGCGTATCGAGTTCCTGAGCTAACTATTTCGCAGTAAGTCAATTTCAGCCTCCTGATTCACAGCCAAGGCGTTTCACTCCCCATGGGCTTCGGTAGGGAAAGATATCTTGAGACATCAAATATTAACGTATAGCAGGGGTGGTCACGCTGACGTCGGTGGCGGCTGGGAAATCCTCCCCGGTTCAAAGTCAGCTAGCCACGTTCCTCTAGTCTACATGATCAGACAAGCCGAAAAGGCGGGCCTCAACTTCGACGCAGAGAAGCTAATCGAGATGGGCCTGGCCGATGCGCTGACCGACGAAGACGCCAACACGAACGGAGCAGCGCCGCCACCAGTCCCCGGCATCCGCATAGACGTGTCGAGCCCGAGCCCAACGGAAGCAGCCAACGACCCAGAGAAGATCGAGGAGAACTGGGGGCATTTCCGCCTTCAGCCGCAGCCGCAGCCCGACTCCGACACCGTCAGCGAGCACGGCGGGCACGGCAGCGGGTCCGCCCGCGCGTTCCACGAGATGATGCACAAAGCCCACGTAGCCCTAATCCACGACTCGCTCGAGTTCTCGTCCGGGCTAGGCGTGGGGGCGGTGCTGAGCTGGAAGTTCATGGAGTACCTGCCGTTCCGGCGGATGGACCTGCAGCCGGACGGGTCGTGGAAGCCGATCCGGTGGCCGCTGCCGGCGGGGGAGACGCGGGACATCCCGCACACGGCGCGCGTGCACGGGTCCGTGATCCGCCGCATGCGGCGCGACGCGGGCTATCGGCCGGGCAACCTCATCGTGGGCGGTGGTGGCCGGGGCATGCGCAGGGCGCCGGCCGAGTACGGTATTGGCGAGTGGGAGTGCGTTGCTGGACATGGGGATCCTGTCGACGAGGTCTGGGTTAAGAAGTCGGCTTCGCCGGTGGATCAGTGAGAAGGAGGAGGATGTGAGGGTTGAAGGTGCAGGCTGCGTTCATATACAAATTTGTATATATATACTTCTATCTCTGGAATGGGATGGATCGTCGCTCTTTCATTCTGCGTTCGCTTACATCTGCTGGGTTTGTCAATATCTCATAGCGATCCTTGTTTAGATTTAATCATTTTCTAATTAAGGTTATGCTAGTAACCCCCTTACCCTTATTATTAAATAACTGTGTACAATAGGAGTATATCAGTGCTTAAATAGGCGTGCCTATATAGGTAGTTAGTATACAGGTTGTCGTGGTGACAGTGTAAAGATGTGTGTGATCTGGATGGAAGAGGCAAGATGAGAGATATACGTACTATCTGAATAACAATGAATAAATAAATATATATATATATAGCATCAAGGGTATGCAACTGCCACACCTTTTGCTTAGGTAACAAGCTACAGGTCACGTGCGTAGCGGTGTGTGGCAAGTGGAGGCCCTAGCGCCACCTTTTTACCTAGACCCACATTAGCCATTACCTACCATTCTCGGGAGGTGTTAGCGCCTCTCGTCGCGACTCTTTGATCAATCAGCAAAGGTCTCCATCCATCCCTCAGCCTCTAAAGACGGCAAAAAGTCATTGTTCAACATAATCGCAGCGGCAACAGGCCTTAGGGGGAGGTCAACATCGCCCACGCATCAATTTAATACCGACTTCCATCACAAGCAGCAGCAACAGCAGCCATAGACGCAGCACGAAGAGCAGACAGATACAGCTCGCTGCTGCGCGAATGTGCGGACGTGAGTCTTGGTTTTGTCATGTCCCATTCATTGCCTTGCCTCGCCTCGCCTCGCCTCGCCTCGTCCATTGTTGTCTACGCATAATTTGTTAATCCGCCTTCTACCACAGCAAACTAGGTTCATTCGCGTGCCGAACTCTACGAACTTAATCTAGCCTCGATTATCTTTGCTACCACCATCCGCATCTTTCATCCTTCCGCGACCGCCAACCGAGCATCCCAAGCCTGAACCTGAACCTGAACCTGGGCCGCCCGCCATTTTGTACTTTGCCACCGTTATTTCCGTCCGCGCTCTCCAACATAATCTTCCTTTTTAGGACCTGAAACGGTCTGCAAGCACAGCCCACGATGGCCTCATACGACGAAGAGGGCTACGAGTATGAGGAAGAGTACGAAGGCGAGGAGGGCATCACCCCCGAGGATTGCTGGAATGTCATCGCATCCTACTTCGACACCAAGAGTCTCGTCTCCCAACAAGTCGACTCCTTTAATGACTTCCAGGCCACTACCATACAGGAGCTCCTCGATGAGTATAGTCACCTCAGTGTCGATCAGAACAACCCACCTTCCACCGATGGTCGCGAAATTGTATGTCGGCGCTATGAATTACGGTTCGGGAATGTAACTATCTCCCGTCCTGTCGTCTCCGAGACCGAAGGCACCTCCAGTCCCCTGCTGCCTTACGAGTGTCGGGATCGTAATATGACGTATGCCAGTCCCGTCTACGCTAAGGTTGATAGTAAAGTCTCCATCTGCATCGAAGAGCCGGTTCCCTTGCATGAGATGACCGAAGAGCAGCAGAGGGACTATGCAGAAACTGGCAACCACCCCACGCGACTGACTTGGGAAGATGAGGAAAACGTGCTGAAATACAAGGCGAATGGTGACCCCGTCGAAGCCCCCGACAGTCTGTTCATCGGCAAGCTTCCCGTCATGGTTAAATCCAAGGCTTGTCATCTGAGTCGCGAGTCTGATGATGACCTGTTCCTACTAAACGAGTGCCCCTACGATCAGGGTGGCTATTTCATCATCAACGGGAGTGAGAAGGTTCTAATTGCTCAGGAACGTTCTGCTGCCAACATTGTGCAAGTTTTCAAGAAGAGTCAGCCAAGTGCTTACTCATATACCGCCGAAATCCGAAGCGCACTCGAGAAAGGCTCGCGTCTAATTTCATCCTTGATGTTAAAATTGTACACTAAGGGAGACACTACCAAGGGAGGCTACGGTCAGACGATACATACCACGCTACCCTACGTCAAGTCCGATGTGCCCATAGCCATCGTCTTCAGGGCCCTAAGCGTTGTCAGCGACGAAGAAATTCTAAACACTATATGCTACGACCGCAACGACAGCCAAATGCTCGAATTGTTGCGGCCGTGTATCGAAGAGGCCTTCTGTATTCAGGACCAAGAGGTTGCCCTGGACTATATCGGCAAGCGTGGCAATCAGAACCAGGCGAGTGCACGAGACCGTCGTGTTCAGGCTGCCAGGGATATTCTACAAAAGGAAATGCTACCTCACATCTCCCAGCAAAAGGGATGTGAGACCAGGAAGGCATTCTTCCTTGGCTATATGGTCCATAAGCTACTTCAGTGCGCCCTGGGCCGACGTGACACGGATGATCGCGATCACTTCGGGAAGAAACGATTGGATCTCGCTGGACCCCTACTTGCCAAACTCTTTCGCAACATAGTTCGTCGGATGACTCAGGAAGTGCTATCTCACCTCAAGCGAAGTATCGAGCAAGGCAAGCAGTTCAATATTGCCCTTGCTGTCAAGTCAAACATCATCACGAGCGGACTGAAGTATTCTCTGGCCACGGGAAACTGGGGCGATCAGAAGAAGGCCATGAGCTCTACCGCTGGTGTTTCGCAGGTATTGAACCGATACACATTTGCATCCACCCTGTCACATTTGCGAAGAACGAATACACCGGTCGGCAGAGACGGCAAGCTTGCCAAGCCACGCCAGCTTCACAATACTCACTGGGGTCTCGTTTGCCCGGCCGAGACGCCCGAAGGTCAGGCTTGTGGCCTCGTCAAAAACCTGTCCCTCATGTGCTCTATCAGCGTAGGTACTTCAACGGAACCAATTATCGAGTATATGATTTCTCGGAATATGGAAGTCCTAGAGGAGTACGAACCGCAAAGGTATCCTCACGCCACGAAGATCTTTCTCAACGGATCATGGATCGGTGTCCATCAAGATCCAAAGGCTCTCGTCAAAGACGTCCAACGACTTCGTAGAACGAATCAGATTCCAGCTGAAGTATCCTTGATTCGGGAAATCCGTGACCGTGAATTCAAGATCTTTTCAGATGCCGGCCGAGTCATGCGGCCTCTATACGTGGTCGAGCAGGATGATGACCCTGAGAACGGTATTAATAAGGGCACGTTGGTCTTGACGAAGAACATTGTGCGGCGGCTTGAGATCGACCAAACTCTCCCACCTGGAAGTGAGGATTATTTTGGATGGCAAGGTCTAGTCAATGCCGGTGTCATCGAATATATGGACGCTGAAGAAGAGGAAACCGCCATGATCTGCATGACTCCCGAAGATCTAGAGGCTTATCGAATGGCCAAGGCAGGCATCGCTAACCCTGACGCGGAATATGACGTTAACAACCCGAACAAGCGACTAAAGACAAAAATAAACCCGACGACTCACACGTACACCCATTGCGAAATTCACCCAAGCATGCTTCTTGGCATTTGTGCCAGTATTATCCCGTTCCCCGATCATAACCAGGTAAGTACTATCGCCGTATATTTCGTAGCCGCTATTAATCATATTCTTAGTCACCCCGAAACACATACCAGTCCGCCATGGGTAAACAAGCCATGGGCTTCTTCCTTACCAACTACTCGCGTCGCATGGATACCATGGCGAATATCCTGTACTATCCCCAGAAGCCTCTAGGAACGACAAGATCAATGGAATTCTTAAAGTTCCGAGAGCTACCAGCCGGTCAGAACGCCATAGTAGCTATTGCTTGTTATTCCGGTTATAACCAGGAAGATTCCGTCATTATGAACCAGAGCAGTATCGACAGAGGCCTCTTCCGGAGTTTATTCTTCCGCTCTTACTCCGACTCAGAAAAGCGAGTTGGTATCAACACTGTAGAACAGTTTGAGAAACCGTTCCGCGCCGATACCCTCCGCCTAAAACAAGGGACGTACGATAAGCTCGATGACGATGGGATTATTGCTCCCGGTATTCGAGTCTCGGGAGAGGATATCATCATTGGAAAGACAGCACCCATCAGCCCAGACAATGAAGAGATGGGTCAGCGTCAAAAGATACACGTCAAGCGAGATGCTTCTACACCACTGCGAAGCACTGAAAGCGGTATTATCGATTCCGTAGTGCTCACTACCAACGCCGACGGTTTACGTTTCGTAAAAGTACGCGTCCGAACCACCAAGATCCCACAAATCGGTGATAAGTTTGCATCTCGTCACGGACAGAAGGGTACGATTGGAGTGACGTTTCGTAACGAAGATATGCCTTTTACCCGCGAGGGCATTGTCCCAGATATCATCATCAACCCGCATGCCATTCCCTCGCGAATGACTATTGCTCATTTGATCGAGTGTTTGCTCAGCAAGGTGTCCACACTAAAAGGTATGGAAGGTGATGCAACGCCTTTCACCGACGTCACAGTAGACTCAGTCTCGGATTTGCTCCGAGAGCATGGCTACCAGTCCCGTGGATTCGAGGTCCTATACCACGGCCACACAGGACGCAAATTGCGGGCGCAGGTGTTCTTCGGCCCCACATACTACCAACGACTCCGACATATGGTGGATGACAAGATTCATGCTCGTGCCCGTGGTCCGGTCCAGATCATGACCCGCCAACCCGTAGAGGGTCGTGCCCGTGATGGTGGTCTTCGCTTCGGAGAAATGGAACGTGATTGTATGATTGCTCACGGCGCTGCTGCCTTCCTCAAGGAACGTTTGTTCGAGGTGTCCGACGCTTTTAGAGTCCACATTTGTGAAATTTGCGGACTCATGACCCCAGTCGCGTAAGTATCCTTATGCATCATTCTACCTTCTAACTACGTGCTAACCCGGCTATCTAGTCAACTTGGACAACAGAACTTCGAGTGTCGCCCTTGTAAGAACAAGACGAAGATTGCTCAGATCCATATCCCTTACGCAGCAAAGCTTTTATTCCAGGAGCTTCAGGCCATGAACATTGCTTCACGCATGTTTACAGACCGATCCGGCGTGTCCATTCGATAATCTACTCCGTCGATGTCATCTCCCTCTTAGCGGTTCACGTGATACAGTAATGCAAAAGCGAGTACCTCCCTGTTGCCTGTTTATGCCTTTTTTTCACTCGGTTGCATTTGGGGGCGTTTTAATGTGTATGCCAATTTGTCTTTTTGGGTTTGAACCGGACAGGGAAAGCCGACAGAAAGACAGTATATCGTTTCGCGGAACAGTGACTACAGGAGGTGGTACGATGAAAACGAGCTGTTATTGCTGAGCACAAAAGGCCTAGATAGAAAGGCTAGATAAATCAGTATCATTGTATAATAAATCAAGTACTCGTCACTATTTGGGATAGATATACGCATGAAGAATGACTAGCTAGTATTCTCTCACTATTAGGGGATCCGGTCTCAGAGTGAATAGGAGGCTTAAGTACAACTAGAAGAAATGCGTAAGAGGTAGTATAGGGCTCAATATTACCACCCCACACTCACTTAGCCATGACCTCGAGCCTAACAACCAAGATAGTAATGGTTCAAGCCCGGGATGGAATTGATTCATCTAGATGCTTAGGGTTTACTCGTCAATGCAACTATAGTGTCAGACAATAAAGTCGCAGGAGGGCCTCTTCTAAGCCCCTAGGGTTATTTGTATGGAATATCACTATATAAGAAAAGAGCTCCCCGATTAAAGGCAAAGGACTTAGGAATCGACTACATTAAGCCCTAGCCCTACCTATACTACCATACGTCATAGTTTAGACTGCTAGTAGTCCCAGAGATGACTTATTATTATTGCACGAGGCAGGAAGTTCTATCGAGACTAGTAGGACCTCATCTGCTAACTCGTATAGACCGAGCCGAAGCCCATGCTGTAGTTCTAGTCTCCTTGAGAGTTAGTACCGTGATAATACCAAGGGTTTGGCCAACTTGCGCCTCGCATTAACTATTTACGTAACTTTTCTTCACTTTGAACTAAATCCCCCGATATATAGTTCAGCTACACAAAAAGGGGCTTCTTTAGTTGTACTTATCACGATAGTGTAATCCGAGTTTAAAAGTTGAAGTGTAAAGCCGGGATATATAGAAGCAATTAGACAAGGCAGGTTCATCTGTAAACGAACTGTCTGATTGTCAGGCTACAGGGTCGCTAGTAAGACGCGAGTAGACCACAGGGGGTGTTGTATTGAATATTACTATAATACAAGGAGAGGGGTCACCTTAAGGGGTCAGAAAGGACTCATAAACCAATGCTTCGTTAATTTCTTTATATGATTAGCCTCTGACCGCCAGCCCAATTATATATCTTGTTTCCTTAATCCTCCTCTGTGACAGAAGTCGGCTGTGCTTGTTCGGGGAACTTCGTCAGGACCTCCACAATCGTAAGGTACCCTCTTTCCCTTGCAAGCTCAATAGCACCACTATACGGCCCCTTGTCTTGTATAGCACTCTGTGCACCTTTTCTGATTAGTATATCGACCATATCCAGCCTCCCCCACCACGCTGCCTCATCTAGAACACTACATAATCGACAGCGAAGGCCATAGCTTTGATAAGTCGTAGCATAGAAGTTAGCGCCTACATCTAATAGAAAGCAGAAAAGATCGATTGGTCCTCTTTTCACAGCGCATTGGAGAGCAGTTTTGTCGAGCCTGCCACGCGCATTGATCTTTGCGCCGTTTTCGAGTAGAAATGGGATAAAACTCAAGGAGACCCCATTCTCTCCAAACCCATGGCAAGCGGCCCGAAGAACTGTGTGTCTATCATAAAATCCCGGCGTTTCAATATCAGCGCCTCGACTAAGTAGCTCTTGGGCAATATCTAAACGGCCTTTTAGAACTGCAAACTGAAAAGGTGTGTACAAAGCACGAGAGTAAGTTTCTGGCGTATGAATGTCCGCTCCAGCTTCGATCGACTGACAGATAAGCGCATGTGAGGCGTCGTGAAGGAGAAGGCGCATCAAAATCGGAGGCCATTCTGATGCCACTCCTGGCCAGCATTCCAGAAGCCCGTGTTCAAGCGTTCTGGCTTGAATGCAGCAGGCAAAGCCACTTTTAAGATCTCAATACTCTCGCATTTAACCCCACTCCGTAACAGGATCTTCACGATCTGTAGGCGATCCGTTGATTTGGATGCGGCTGCGCTGCGAAGCATGGTTATGTGATCTAAATTTTGAGAGTCAACCTGCGCGCCACGAGAGAGAAGAACTTCAACTGTTCTCAGGTTACAGTCTCGTTGGATAGCATCGTGCAGTATGTCCTTGCCATCCACTTTTATTTCGTCGAGCCCTATGCCTGCCTCGAGTAGCATATCAATTACCTTGTCGTCCGGTACAAACCTACCCAGTGTTTTCCAACCGCAACCGCCCCAGTGGCACCGCCGGTTGTAGATCGGTGGCCTCACGGCCTTAACCATTGCGTCGACTACGTGCTTGCGAGCGAGATCTTTGGTCAGAAAATACCTTACAATCTCCAACTTCTCGGCCGGCTTTTTGTCCGATATTGGCGCTGGCGTCCAAACAGCAGCTGAAAGAGGAGTATATTTATCCAGATCAAGATTCGATTCGGCTCCCATTTCAACAAGCATCCGGACTGCATTCAAGTGCTTTCCTGCTGCCGCTCGCATTAACGGGTGCCAATTGTGTTGGTGGTCCCCGACTTCCGATAAGAGCAAACGAGCATTCGGATCCACACCAGCATTGCGAAATGTTGCAATAGCAGCAACATCACCAAGTCCTGCGGCCACTGATAGAGCAGTTTCCAAGAATATCTTTTGCCGACTGCCTTGAGGGCAACTGATTAGCCTAGCATTGAGGTAGAGTCCAAGCTGTTCTATACCGCTTCGGGCAGCAAAGAGTAGCCCCGATATCGTAATATATGTCTTCGCTCTTTTACTATGAACAACCATCTGGTTGTAGATATCGAGTGCGCCCAAGAGACATAGATGATCTAAGATGGACCACTGTATGTCCGGAGTCTTAACGTGCATTAACACAAAGTCGTATGCTTCATCGAATCCTGTAAAAACGTTGGGGACAACCCAATAAGGGCAGATGAAAGTGTCGATACTGAACCCGCCAAGTTTCAGTAAGTTGGTCCACTGCCGTTGATTTGTTGATTTTCGATAAAGCCGTTCAAGGGTGGAAATTACTTTGTTATAGTATGAGAACGACCAAAACACCATCGTGAACTCGGCTCCAGAACCAATGAACTTCGACATCAGCTCAATGTCTAGCTGTTCAACAATCAGCCATAAATAACGCCCCAGAATGAACTTCCCCCCATACCTTTTAACGATCCTAAGTAGCAATTTATCAAGTAATTTCCCAATCTTCGTCGAGCCTAGTTTAATTATTGATTGGATTATAATGTTGGCATTTCGATGAATCCATTCTCCCACATGGATTTCGAACCCGACTTCTATCAGGATCTTAAACGCATCCCCAGAGTTCATGTCTTTAGACAGGCGTATGAGCTTAGCCCATATTTTATCTTGATCTGAAAAGCAGTGCGAAAAGAAGGCTCGTAGAAATGACTTAGTAGCATCCGTCCTAACCTGGGCGAGAATTCTTTCAAAGTCTGTGGCTTTCAATTCCCCATCGTTCACAAGGACTGTGTTAAACCAGCCAAGGGCTTGCACGTCGTCCTCGTGGAGTGATATAATCGGGTTTGTAGGGTAGCTGACAAAGCTTAACCTTTGATGAACTAGCGCCAAATCCGACAAAGAGGGTATTGCGCCAATTGCATGTGAGTTGCGGACGGAAAATGGTAGAGATCCTAATATAACTATAGAAGCTTTTAGTTTCTTGGACTGCAGGTATTATACTTCGACTTCGATTACGTACCATTATGCTTAAGTCTCTCCCATAGTTGGCTAGATGGTGCCTCAAATAACATATGCACTGTAGAATTAGAATCAAGAATCATTTTCTTTAGAATTCCGTCTAAGAAGTTGAGATCGGACACTTTTGATAGCCTGCTTGGAACCGGGATGGTATTAGGCGCTGAGTAAACAATATCCATCATGTTGGATGGTGGTGGTGATGGTGTGCTCAAGAAAATAGATTCTGGCAAATCAGGAGTTGGTCCTATTCAGAGTTAGTACTCCGCCATCCATTATCTGTAGATTTGCGATATATAACAATAGACGTCGGGTTGCTCACCTCTCAATATGCGATCTTGCACTTGCTCCCCTCTTTTATGTCTTGAAATTATTCTTCTGATCTTATTTGGAGGCTGTAGGATACCGCTCAACAAGACGTCTGTCTCTTTCCCCTCTCGTTCTTTTCTTTTCTGAACGCGAGCATTGACTTGAGCCCATTCTCCAACACTCAGCTTCTTTACGAACCCTAAGTGGCGCAAACCATACTCATAGACTTTGGCACTTTATAGACGTTGCTAGTAAGTACTTGTGACTATCGTTTTATTAATTCAACCTGTGTCTACTTACTCGGTTGTGGGGAACCCATGCTGTGTCTCCATCTCTCTCTTGACATCTGCCAAGCTTTTATTCTGTTCCAGATACAGCTCTCGAAGCTTCGACTGGTGTTGATCGAAGATAGAGAAGTCGGGCTTCACGTACACAGCCCCAGAAACAGGGGCAACTCTTGTTGACATCTTAACACACGATGGAGAACCTAGGCAAAATGAAGATAGGATATGGGATGTGGTGATATGGTGATAGGGAAGGACGAGGCCCTAGGCAGCAAGGAATCTAAGTCAAATGTTATAGCTATAAACCGTTAATGATGACTTGTAGGAGTAAGCGATCAAGGTTAATCATATGCTGCAAGGTGGGATGAACAGAGTTAAAAAAAAAGGAAGTCAAGGCGAAGAAGATCGTTTTATACACAAGAGGAGGAGAGCAACAAAGTGGTAGAATATTGTGCGAATAAAGTAATAAAGGGGGCGTTGCACCGCCCACAAACCAATTTCCAATGAATCACATCAAGATCGGGCAGGGAAAACAAGCTATCATACACTCGCCAAAAAAGGCGCAGGAGTGAAATGCTGCACTGCATAAGTTCTAGGCCAAGACGCCAATTTCCAGCCAACCAGATTCTATATTACATCCACTGCCTAAGCTGACAGCAGCTGCCCGGTCTAAACGAGTCGTCCGCCATTGCATTACAATTTCCAGCCTATCATGATGCCATAATTGATATGGGAGAGAATAGCCACTTTGAGTTCTATCGACAATCCCAGAGACGAGGCGACTGCAAACGCATATATCCAATTTCCAGCCAATTGTGTGTTTCTGACCGTTGCTGTCGCCCTCACGACATCGTGCTAGACCAATTTCCAACCAATTGTGTGTGATTCCGAGCGCGGTTGTTCGTCCTAAGATATCTACCTCCACGTGCCGTGCCAATTTCCAGCTAGTTGCGCCGATATGGGTGGTTTCATGTGCTCATTCTTATTTTGGGCCGACTTAGAAAACCTGCCTGCATGCACTTCTTCACCGAAGTCATGGCCAGTTGAAATTGGGGAAGATCAATATGGATCTATGGGATATAAATGTAGGATGTGTCCCCCTCCAGTCTTGAGATTCTGTATCTATTCTGTAGATGCTCTATACCGTTCATCTTAGTATCCGTTGCTAGCACTCTACAAATCACTTCCCAGCGTTGGGCCACCTCCAACTTCCCTTTAATCAACTCTTTATTTATAATGTAAGATTGGCCCTTAGGTAGTAGGGTATATCTAATATGTCAAAGGCCCTCGAGCGAATCCCCAGCTACTCATCCGAGCTCGTCGGCCTCCGGGGCATCTAGCTCGGCCATTAATTCCATTAGCGGAACTGGGTCGTCGGATAGATATTACAAGAAGCAAACTGAGGATCTCGCTGGCATTGGATACCAGTTTGTGGGGTACGTATCATAGTCTTGTAGTGTCCATGCTAGTAGTACTTTCTAATACGGACTGGGCTTATAGTATCGGAGACAACGACTATGGCTATTCAGTAAACCTAGTTATTGACGAAGAGAGTACGCCAGACAAGTCTAAATAATTTGAGATTGTTGTAACCTGAGTATAATCATTGACTGTTATGCTACCGGGTTGGTGAAAGGGGGTATTAATTACTATGGATCCGATCATTGTCGAAGGTGTGGATAGTAAACAGTCCTGACATTTTCTTGTATAGCCATAGCTACTTATTACTAATGAGCCCATATTCATGATCCTATATAACCCATTGACCATTATCCCTCCACCTTTTTGAATACCTCGCATGTATTTAGCTTACGCTAAAGGAAGATCTGAATAGGGATTCATAAAGCTAAGCTAAAAGAATAACTACATAGCCGTATGTTAGTCTTCAATATTTGAGCCTTGCTCCCCTTCGGTCTTGATCTACGCATTCTGATACAATAAATATACTTGTATAATAGAAAAGTACTAAAGCAACGCTCGACTGTTACGGAATAGACCTGTAATACTAAACCACAGCATTAAGGTGGGACCTTAACCATTTCCAGCCACTTATATATGAGATGGTGCCACCGTCATGGTAGAGTAATGGAGCCTACTCGTAGAGATCCAACATAATTACCCGAAACAACGTTTGCAACTTAGTTATGTAAGTCTACTATATGCAAGAATGTAAGAATGTAAGAACTGCTTTAAAAAGCCAGCGTGATTATGTAACTTGTGGCTTGATCGCACACACTGCCGCAGTAGGCTACATGGGTTTAACATGTTACTAATCTATCACACCTTAATACCGCCAGCGATATTAATCACACCATGATAGGATAGATGTCCTTTGTCCATCACGCAAAACCACATACCCGGACTCTGATGCAGTCGCCCAGAATCCGTTCACGATCCAGTTTAGTCTCTACAACAGAAGAGCTCATCGACAACCCGGCTGCAGTGGTGGGGGGGGGGGGGGGGCGAATCGATAACTACGAAGTAGACGGCGCCTCTTGATAGCAAACTTATAATATGAAATACTATCCGCGCCGGCATTGTGATACATTTTTAATGCCGGTGCCGGGAGAAGGGAGGGATAGATGTTCGGGGGTATATACCCCAGAATGTCCTGAAACACCGAGAAGCCGAGCCGGCCGGTCCGGCTTGTGAGTTAGGCGGCAAGTTTCAGCCGCTGTGTAGATGAACGCCGAGATTAGGCGATAAGCAGAACTAATCTGATCTCGGAGGGGATGGCGGCGAGTAGGTATTAAAGTGAGAAAATACATATTCGAATGATGAATTCATGAGTCAGGAGTGGTAGTGGGTGTGATAGTGGTAGATGCAACATTTCCGATCTGATGGTTCTATTGATGAGTGAGACTAGA
Organism: Hypoxylon argillaceum; assembly: GCA_022495175.1. Taxonomy (NCBI): domain Eukaryota; kingdom Fungi; phylum Ascomycota; class Sordariomycetes; order Xylariales; family Hypoxylaceae; genus Hypoxylon; species Hypoxylon argillaceum. The sequence goes on from MU378166.1 coordinate 30,563, forward strand.
CAATATCCCCTACTTAGTTTCATCATTTTTAGTAAGAAGACATTCCAATCTGAACATGTAGCAACTGCTAAATTTATATGCACTGACGGTTATTTAGTCAAAAGATGTGGCAATTCGGGGTAAACATACTACCCAACCTAGATAGTAGTCTAGTTTATCTAAATCACCTATTGACCTAGGTAGATAGGAACTGCCTCGTTGAGGTGCCTCCACGATAGGTACTCAACTTGCACCTCAATATCTACAAGTCACGAATGCACAAAACGCCGAAAAAGATGTCATTTTTGATCTTCAGAATTCGTTAGTTATTTTTTGGGGGTGTGCCTGTGTGGCGACAACCAAATAGCAGCAGAAGTAGCAATAGTGCCTCAGCGACAATGCGACTTTCTAATGTTTTACTGCCCGTCAAATGATTGCCATTTCCGTTAAAGACCAAATGACAGCCCGTCCATACGCCCAGTCAATGACCAACCCCAAGGGAGAAAGGATTTATGCTCTCGACATGACACCCCATGCACGGATGATGTTATCAGTGTAACCAGCGAACAGAGTCTGACCATCCGCGCTCCAGGCCAAGCTCACACACTCAGGCTCCCGGCTCTTCTTGCCGACCGAGGTGAACTCGGGCTTCAGCTCATCGACCTTGCTCTTCTTCTCGAGATCGAAGATGATGATGCTGCTGGCGGTGGCGGCGCAGAGCCAGTATCGGTTGGGGGAGAAGACGAGAGCGTGGATCTCGTCACCAGCGCTCAGGGAGTACAGGTGCTTGGACTCGTTGAGATCCCAGAGCATGGTGGTGCCGTCCTTACCACCGGAGGCGCAGAGGGATCCATCGGGGGAGATGGTGACGGTGTTGATGTAACCAGTGTGACCCATGTGGTCAGTCTGGAGCTTGCAGGTCGAGAGTTCCCAAACCTAGAACGGTGTACGAGTTAGATTCATCGTCGGTAGATAAAATAACCAATTCCTCATGTACAAAAACAGAGAGATGAATGCTTCATCAGTGCGTGGTGATAATAGTCTCATGGCCTGAAGAACAGACTCTGAAGTAGCAAATATTTTAAAATTGCAAAGCATCATGTGAAGCAAAACCAACCCGGAAAAGGGGCGGGAAGGGACCATCTCTCAAAAGGGGATCGAAGAATTGTGGTTGCGTACCTTGACAAGCTTGTCCCACGAGCTGGAGACGATGACGGGGTTCTGGGGGTTGGGGCTGAAGCGCACGCAAGACACCCACTCGCCGTGGCCCTTGTCGGTGATGGTGAACTTGCAGTCACCGAGGGTGTTCCAGAGCTTGATTGTGCGGTCGCGGGAACCGGAGACGATCTGGCGGTTGTCGGCGGAGAAGGAGACGGAGAGGACGTCGTTGGTGTGGCCAACGAATCGGCGGGTGGTGTTGCCGGTGGCGAGCTCCCACAGGCGGAGAGTCTTATCCCACGAGGCAGATAGGGCGTAGGCACCGTCGGAAGAAATGACCTGAGAAGCCCGGTCCGTCAGTCAACATGTTCATGCATTCTATCCGTGTTCCTCGACCCTCTCATTCCATCTCTTATTCTATCCCTCTTTCTTCTTTTTCCTCTCCACGTCCCGCTCTTCTTCACACCTCTTTCTTTTCCAAGTAGAGTTCTAGGGTAGGCAAGTAGGCAGACGGGGCAAGACATACACAGTCGGAGACGATGTGAGAGTGGCCGTGTAGCGACCGCTTGGGGTAGCCGTATTGCGACTCGTCACGGGTTAGGTTCCAGACGATCAGCGTCTTGTCACGGCTGGCGGACAGGAGCATGTTGGGGCTGCGAGAAGAAAGCAAGAGTCAGCGTCGTCGTCGTTACGGCGAATACAAAGGTACTCGGCTGTGATGGTGATAGTGATGGTGGTGTTCGTACTTCTCCATAGAGGTAGCCAAGCTGGTGACCCAGCCATTCTAGATACGACGTCGTCAGCACTGTCTGTCGGCTCGTTTTCATCTTCAACACGCATGCGCCAGCGTATGAATATTCCTGCGCGCGCGCGCACAATGCACCGCGGCGACTGGGAAATATTGCATCGACGGGTCTGGATGAGATGGATTGATCGTAATAGAACAAAACTTACGTGGCCCTCGAGGGTACCCTTGAGAATCAGTTGCTCAGCCATATTTGTCCAAAGCGATACTCTTGTCGGTCAGAAAGCACGCCTCGAAAATTATGGTGGAAGAAGGACGTGTGGTTGGCGGCGAGCTTGCTGGGCTTAGGAAAAGGTCTCGGACTGGTCACGTTGATTCTCGAAATTTACTCGGGGGGAAAAATGTGTGGGCTCAACGTTAGGGTCCAAATCGCTAAGATAAGCACGTACCCTGGTACCTCCAGAAGGCTGCCACTACAATGTACCTATACCGCGACTGGGCATCTAATTTGCAGGAAATTAAAGTACAGGTACCTATGAGTTATACAATACCGGCAGAACGTAGCGGGGACCGTGGGAATTGGCCAATCAGGGAAGGCAACATACTTCACAGATGCCGCGCAGCTGGCAGCAGAAAATACTCAGCTGGTGGGAGCATGAGTAGGTACGGTACCTAATTCTATGCCCATTGTACAGGAGAATTAGAACCAATAGTACAATTCAATGTTGAACTCAACTCTGAGAGCTCATCCATGATGCTCTTCCCGTAGTGCCAGCCATCATCACCTAAGGAAGTAAGTCTTTAAATTCAAAATCATGATGTATAGAGTGCATTTTACAGATGTACAGAGGTAACATCCGGGTTACATTTAACATAAAGCACACCATCAAAGATGATGAAGATATATTTTAAACGGATATTCCAACAGGGGTATCTTGAGAAAACCGTCCCCCCAACACCGCTATGCACCCCGTAAACGCCTTATAACATGCTCCCATAGCCCATCGCAATGCAATTTGGGAAAAGGAAAGTCTAACATCAATAAAATACTCCACGCTTCTCCTCCCGACACTCCCTGGAAATTCATGCTTCGTAGACATTAAACATGCGAAAGAGAGCAATCCCGCACAGGACCGTAGCACCGAGTGTAGAAGTGGTGACACGAAAATCCCTAGGAAGATTATAGGCCACTAATGTCTCCTTGGCCTGAGTCGTGACCTTTCAATTTACGCAGGACTATACTGGCAAGTAGAGGGAATATAGATTAGGTGCCAAGTCTGAGAGAGGAGACAGGGCGACAGCTCTTGTCTCGGCGGCGTCAGCACACAGAAAAATGGTATGTGTAAATCAGACGACGGCCATACACATGTTTTAGGCCTGTCCGCCAGCACCCTCCAACGGAGCGCGCCTGTTTGCTCTTGGCAACTCTTTGCGCCCGTATTTGGCGCTGGCGTTGACGATCGTACTGTGATCGGCAACTTCCGTCGCTCCATCCGCAGTGCGGCTTTTCGGCAGTAGACTTTTCATAAGACCCTCCCAGGCTTCATGTCGTTGTTTGGTTAGGGCGTTGCGCTGCGCGGCCTCCTTTAGCTCTTTCTGCCTCGTCAACTTGGCCGCTCGGTCGATGCGCCTCAGCGCCATCTCAGCCTTCCGTGCATCCGCCAGGGCCTCGACGCGCTTCTTTTCTGTATTTCTCGCAGGTAACTCCGCGGGCGTATATCGATAAGTATGCTTGCTAGGGAAGCTAGGGAAGTGCTTCGGAATCCAGACCCTCTCCTCTTTCTCGTATCTGCCGTCCAATTCGTCGCCCAGGACTGGTGGTGTACTCTCTAAGTAGGTGGTGTTCTCGATGACAGGATCATAATATGTTGGCTCTAGGAGCTTCTTGGCAACGGGGTTCTTAAGGTGTGGCTTGAGGGAGCACAGTGGAAGGTTATGGTGACGTAGAATGGCCTCGTAGTCGGTAGGGACGGGATCTGATCTTCGCGAAGCGTGGGCGACCCGTTTCAGCTGCTCAATGAAACCATCCATGTCTACACGCCGTTAGTCGTTATATCTAACACGCCATTTCGTCGACAAGGGAAGCACGAACATGTCTCAACTGTCTCGGTAAACCCTTCTAGCGCATCTTCCATGGCAGAATCAAAGCCTACATGGTTCAAGGCTAGGGTAATCGATCTGCGCAAGACATCTCTGGCCGTGTTTTCGGCGGTCGGTCGTCTGCCGGTCTCGTAAGTAGCTTGTGTAGCATTACTCGGGGTAAGTATGGTGGATGCGGCGTCAGGTTCAAGTGTAGTAGTGCGCTGTCGTTTGGATCGGGATTGGCGGTCTGCATCTTCCAGTTCGGCGCCTAAGCGCTTTCGCGATGTACCTTCCATGATGTCGTTTCCTTGATTGCTCATCATGGACGCGACGTCGGCTAACAAAGAGTAATCGAAGGTGACGTCGAGTCTCAAGCGCAAGAGCCGACAGCGACAACGTATAAAGGAGGACGGTCAACACCGCTGCGTCGCTAGCAGCAGAGAGAGAATGGACTATGTTTGGAGGCGATCGAGTTTAGTGAACAGGTGCGGATATTTAAGTCCTCTGACTTGATGTCGGGGAATCGTTCAGATAATGGACTCGATCGATGGAGATTTGGGTGGCAAAGCTCAAGACTTGTAGGATCACTAGAAGATGGATGCCGCAGTGAGAGCAGGGCAAACAGTCGTGGCGCGCGATAAGGTTCAGAATTCCCTTTAGATTCGAAGGCAGTTCGTAGAATCGATCAAATCGAGCGCGGAATTCGGCGCGAGGACCCTTCTAGCATCGGTGTCCCCAAGTCTCGGCCCGCCCAACTGTATAAGTATAGGAAGCGGCGCGCAGATTGGCGGAGATGGCGACGACGTGGTCAGGATTGCTAAGAGCATGAGGCTCTGGTAAATCGCCAAGTTTGAAAGCTACCTGCCAGTACCCAGTCTCTGTACAGTGTAGGCACCTACCTAAGTCGAAGTGGTGTGGGGTTACATGTACCCAGGCCGCAGTTATCTACATAGAGAGAGGTGCATACCTATCCGTACAGTGCTAGCCTTAGGCAGATAGGTAGTGGGTCTATCTAGATTCTAGATAGACTTTTACTAAATAGGTTAGGCCAGAGCGAGGCATGCGTCAAAAAGAGGTACCAAGCAAACTGTAAGCCTTCTTACAAGATATAAAAAAACGCGAAATTTTCTATAGCTCCCAAAATACCATTTTGACTCGGGTAGTAAGGAGTTCAATGCTACCTAAGAAACGCCATGAGTTTGGACGAACACCATATTAACCCTTGCGTAGCTAACTATGACAAAAAGCTGAAGCTTAGATAAATGCCTTTCATAACCACAACATTCAGTGATCATGATCGTGATCTATAACTCATCGTCTTTATAAACACAGACCACCTAAGCTTGTCTCAATAGGTATACACACGATACTCTTAATATGGATATTCTAGGTTTTCGCTTTATGTGTATGAAGTACCTATAGGCTATACACCTCAACACCCATAATGAAAGGAGTATTTCGTTGGATACGGCGGCATGTTTAAAAATACGGGATATGGGACAGCAGTGCCTGCTGTTCATAGGTAAACTGTAAGAGAACCTTGGAGGCTACCTAAGGTAGGTAGGCACTTGGAAGTGCCTGGTAGGAAGCAGTTTCCCCTTCGTCGTGCTAGACGCTTTGACCACCTAGTGGTTATGTAGAGACCGACTGCCACACTAAAAAACTAAAAACAAAGGTAGTAGTTGCGTCCTCGCTACCTCTTGTATGTACTTGTAGGTAAGTTTGTACTTATTTACTAACCAGGTAAGTTAGGACAAACTATCACGAGCTCCTCAAATACAACCATGCCGCATGTAGGTGGTGCTGCGGAAGCGGTCACTGTCTACCTAGTATCGCTGTCTAGGTGTTGAATCGACTATGAAGTGCGATGTTGTGGGTTCACACGAGGTACAAAAGGAGGCTAAGCCTACATCTCAGCTCAAACCAGCAACGTACATAAGCATATAGTTCTATGAGGCAGAACTTTCCAATCGTAATCTAGCTACCAGGTACTTACCCACCTAGTTACTTACTACCTTCCACACTGCAGCTGCTATGCAATGCCGAACTTCGCCGTCTTCCTGGACAACTAGATAGCGAGGCATCCCGAGCTAGAAATAATCGCGCTCGGCGCAGGCCTCGGAAGACCCTCTCCCGCCGAGCAGTAGGAATGCGTCAGTCACTTCCAAGGTTCTCGCCGGCGACTATCTATCTGGATCACACTGCCCCCTACATAGTAGGTAGCCAAGAGCACAGGCTTACAGCGCAAGCGAGCGTGATGACGAGTAGCACCTGGCGTCCGGTGGGAGATAGCCGCTTGTTGCGCGCTGCTCTTGCGGGTAGGGCGTGCCGGCGATTAAGGATGGATGCTTGAATCGAGTCACTTACTAAGTACACGGCAACGGCACCGGCTTTGTTTCCTCTTCCGCTCCTACCATACATCCATTGCATTTGCTCGTGACTCAAGCGCCGGTCTTCCGGCCGTAGATCAAGCTATCGCCACCAATGGCGTCCCCCAGTTGCGACGCCCTCCAAGCATCATAGGCGTCGTCTACCGGCGTGGAGAGAAGCCTCCGGTCCGCAGCCGATAGATCTCTAGCGATGGGGTGGCGGGACGAGATGCCTGCGAGCGTTGCGTGCGGCGTGCGTTCACCCCGGCTTCGTCGATATGCTTGCTATATCGTAACACGGAGGAACGCAGGGGGGAAGGGTTGGTGATACAGATTGTTTCCCCGGCTGCGCCAAGCGGGTGCTGCAGAGTTGCACCCAGAGCGCGATTGCCTTGCCGGTCAAGCGGGCGGGAAGCATGGGTGCGAGATCTTCCCTACCTATCAACCTACCTATTATCTACGTGTCGCGGCCGTCGCGGCTCCTCATGCACGGCAGACTAGGCTAGGGGCGAGATCCGCGCGTGGTGGGCTCGTCGACGGTGGGACCAGCACGCGATACTGGCGATGCTGGCGATACCTATCAGGACAGACTGCGACTGTAAAATTACGAGTTTTAATTACAGGAGCGAAGAGGGACTCGGCCGAGATGTTTTGTCTCTGCCTGCCTTTGATGATACCTATACCTGGTCAACTCGCCCTGGCGCCAAACCGAGGTTTCGAAGGAAGGGAAAAACCGGCCGTCGGGATGGCACGCCCACGCTGTGCATACTTAGACGATGCGTCGCATCCTCAAGGCTTGAATTCCCCCTGCGAGATACGAGATGTACATACGAGCACCCGAGGATGTCGGCAACGCCTATCGACACTCGCCGCGACGGTGCTGCTGCTGCTGCTGCTGCTGCTGCTGCGCTGCCCAGGACGCCACGGTCGTAGCCAATGTTACTCAACATGGCGCCACACGATTGGCTGCCCATGTATCTCATATATGTAAAGCTCTATCTCTACCTGCTTTCTGGTGTGTGTGTCCACGTTGGCGATTTATTCGTCCATGTCCCATGCCCGCAGACGGGGGATGGGCTGCGAAAGCTTGGTCAGCCCGTGGTCATCGAGAAAAGAAGAGTGCGCACGACAGATAGATGGCGAGGGCACCCGATCACTGCAACGCTCGGGGTGGGAACGACGGTAAGCGAGGGTGCAAATTGATATAGAATTTGTAGGACGGCGGAGTCGGAGTTGCTAGCCGGGCAATTTCGTCGGACAGAAGTGAAAGAGAAACACCCATCACAAACGGAGCCTCCAAGTCCGCTTCTATTTACTTGCTCCCGATAGCATAGTCAGACATATATTAACGACGTGCAAATGACCCTTCAGCTCTCTCACCCGCTGTCCACTACTGCTACTCTTATTTTAGCTCGTATGGCTCACGGCACACGCCTGGATACAGCTACTTGATTGGGGCAATGAGATTGTTGGAGGCAGTCGGCTGGGGTCGAGACCCTTCGACATGGCAAGCCACAATAACACAGCGAGCGAGGGTCTGCCTACGCAGTACCTATCTAGCTTGCACAGGGCTGCGTTCGGCGCAGGCTCCTGCTACTTACAGTATCTATCTACTCTAAACCTACCTAGCTTACCTCTCCATGTTTGTCCCTGGTTTCTCTCTCACACACAACCCCCCCGATTGAGCGTTTCATAATCTGCTGCAACGGTGCAACCCGGGCTTTGGCGCCCGCCACTGCCACGGGACTTCGAACGTTAGCGATGCAGTTCTTGTTTACCTCCTTGCCCGTAAGGATATCAAATCTGATAATGCATGCACGAGCACTGCGTCTGCCGTAGGTATGTATTAGCACAACGCGCTGTTGCTACGGAGAGGAGTCCACGGCCAGCCAGCCACTCTCGCGCCGGGATTTTCTCGTCTAGTGGCAATCGCGGTCACACTCGCGATCGCGATCGCGCGGGACGAACGACCCTACCTGGATCTGGAGAATAGCCATGCCTGCTCTCCTCGGCCGGGCAATGGACACCCACCCTCCGTAACTTGTTATTGGGCTGCTGCAGCGAAAGACACCAAGCAGAGAGATAGCAGAAACAGTAGAGGAGGAGAAGGAGGAGGAGGAGGAAGGAGGGTGATACGTTCGTGGGAGTATCCGGAGTTTCGCGGTTACCAGCCGGCGAAAATGGCCACCTTTGCTCCAAAATGGGCAATTAAATCCTGCGTGACCTACTGCTACCGCTGCTGCTGCGGTGGTCTTTGGCATCTCGGGTAGCACCAAATGCGGTGAGATGGATGTGCACACGGGAGTCTGCCGATGGATACCACGCTGCTGTAGTACTCGAACAGCGGACCATCGCAAGGCGACCAATGGGAGAATGAGGGCATCAGGAGATGGATGGGGTGATTGAACCCTCTCTCGCCCATCAGTAGGTATTTTAAGTATGTCATTCAAAAACACAGGAGATGGTTCTGTACAGTAGGTAGGGTCATGCGACCGGCGTGTAGGTGACTCTTGGATGGACCATGCTCCCTATACGTGTGTACATACATACACTCATCCTGGGAATATTGGTTATCCCTCCCGAGGCTGCCGAATATTTGGGGCGGCCGCAACGTCATAGCATCTATCTAGTGTACAGAAAGAACACCTACCTACGTACGGCGATGACGGTCGTTCGTCGAATCCGTTCTCGCTATTCGGGGGCTTTATGCGGTACGAGACGGGGTTTATGCACTAGCTCCGATATCATTCACGAATAGATGTTGGTTGTATATCGAGCCTACGTTTGACTTTGGGCATGGCAGGTTGTGATAGGTAGGGCGGAAGCAAAGTTGAGGTTCGAATGACGCGTTCAACTTGACACGGTTAAGCCCCCTTTTTTGGAGACCTAGATAACAAATTGTTGAAAGTCATGGTCCAGTTCACTGTAGACCTCATCTCGTTTGTTTCCAAAAATGTACGCGATGGTTGGGGTAGGCAAAGTCCTACAATGCCTCGTAAGTATGTACTGTATGTTAGTCCAGTCTCATGATGAGCGTGCAGCGCATAGTCAGATGCTTGAATGAAGACATATAGTTAGTATATCGGTAGGATCTTGCTGTAACCCTCCCCATGAGTTCGGTCAATGCTCCGGTCACTTTATAGCCTATAGGCCATCATCCTCGGGCGCATTAGGGATCTTTACACATAGGATGAAGGAGATAACTACCTGTCACGCCCACAAGGAGCGGGAACATCCGCCATCATCGAGTTAGTTTCCAGCATGGATACGCCTAGCTCAGGCTGTGCGGGATGATGATGTGTAAGCTCGCCCACTCTAGACGACATAGGTACATATGTACACTACGCCCAACCGTTTTGCTGACCACCAACTCCGCCAATCTCCAGCGCAGAGTGCGTAGGGAGTGGCGAGCTAGCACCCCCGGGGCCATCAAATGTGAAACAATGAGGCAATATTCCACACGACGTGCTATGTCGAATAGAGTAGGCGCCGCGTCAAGGTCGGGGGGGGGGGAATTCATGCCTGCCTTGGTGTCTGAAGGATGGGGGGATGGCTATCACGAGATAAATCCTCGCTTCCCCAGATTTTCGCGTTTCACACGTGCCTTATCGTCGACCACACTGCATGGCGGACTGGGCTAGATAGATACCTGCCTTACCCATCTAACTCAGATAGGGCGTGATGTACAGGAGTATGCGTAATTTATTCAACGGAAGAAAGATCGGCTGGCCCGGCAACGGCGATCCGGGAACGCCCAATTCCTTCGTATAAGCCGTCATAGCAAGTTGTCCATTATACTGCTAACAGCATAGCTAACCTGGAGTAAAGTGCTTTCTCTATATAGCCACATACCCTAGGTAGCTAAGTATGTAGCTATTTATTCGAAAGCATACGTATGCGCAACGTGTCGACGTAAGTGTCATGACTTCTTAGTACCGTAACTCACAGATTAGGGTAAGATATCCACGTAAGTATTTGGAGCGGCAAAGGCCAGAAAGCACTTTCATCTACATAATACATGTATGGGAAGTATGTATACCTAAGGCATTATCAGTTGGTGTGATATTAGAAGGTAATAAAGTTGAGTGCGTTGCCACCGGCATTTCCCTGCATTTACAGAACACACTACTGCACCACCCTTACAGACAGACTGGCCAAGAATTTGGAACTCGGTCAACATTCACCGAGCGATGGCACAGTACCGAACGTGACGGAGTAGGCAAAAGCGGTGCTTGGTGTGGCTATTGGCTATACGCCTCTCGTGCCGCTTGGCGTCAGCATCTTGGTCTTCGAGAAGGCCCAAGGAGTCAACATCATCTGACTTGTGCTGCCCACTATCTACTGAGCTCTATCGGACCGTCTCCGGGCACAGAGGAAGCGGCAGAGATGTTGTCGACGCGCTTTAAGGAGGATGTTTTGTGAAGTAGGTACCCTTTACTTCGTTTCATAGGCGCATCATACATGCATTCATTGTACAGTCGATGGGTGTATGCCACTGCAGCATTTCAAGTATAAGTACAGATAGATGCCTTACAAGCCTGCCTTCTATGTATGTAGGCAGGTACGTTAATGCTATAATTAAAGGAACGGTCCCCATTGATCAGCAGTGCCGAGACTTGGCTGACAGCTAACGGTTGAGCCACAACAGACAGGTATCTAGCCAGTACCTACATTTCTATCTAACCGATGTACTCGTATAAGATAGGATAGATACCTTGGGTACCTAAGTACGGTAAGATGTCCCCAAGGTTGTCATCGGCTCAGTACGTGCCACGTCTTCACTCTCTCCGCATATCCATCCACCATTCCATAGTAGATAGTAGGTAGGCAGGATCAAGGTCAAGACGAAGAAGCGGTGATAGACATGTGATATGTGCCAACTCGGAATAATACCTACAGAATACATTTACGGCACTCGGCAAAATCCTAGAGTGACAGGGGGCTTGCAGCTACACTAGTAATTTTCTTATTTACTACTCTGTACGCAGGCCTAGGTAGTGTAATTATTATCTAAATAAGGTATTGTGCCCGTTGCCCATGGTAAGACGGTATATACTATATGTAGATAGATATGATTCCAAACTATGCCGATTTATACGGAGGCAGATGTTCACTAACCCCAATAATTGATCTATTGACTCGGGAATTACTGTAGATTGGTTTCCCCAGCTATCATGTAGTAAGAACCATTGTTTTATAAAAGTGGTGGACGGCCTTTAGTGCCTACATAGGTCGACAGGGGTGTGCTATTGCTATTAGGGCCGCGCGATAATTAGGTAACCCATTTGCATAGCACGTAGTGTTGTTTAAACACTATGTATACGCATATTGGTGGGCTTGGGCAGCTAATGCTGTAGAATACTTAGATGGCTGTGCTGTCACTACCTACCTATAAGTACCTAAGGCATTGTACGCCTACACACGGCATGCATCTATCTATCTGGGTATGTAAACCCTACGTGCATGTAGCCCCCCTCTCTCCCCCACTTTCGGATACATGTGTCTTTTTTTCCCTCTCCTTTAATGTTATTTTTATTCTCATCGTAGTAGTATAGTTGTACTATTCGATTTCAGTTTCAAACAATGTAGATACGTACTAAAAACAAGAGAGAAAAGGGCTTACAATTAGGCTGACAGGGGAACTTCTCGGGTAGGTAACACGACGGCTCTAATTCCCACGTTTCGCTAGCTCTTGCCAGGGTCTATATATAAACTCCATACCGAAGAGGTACCTAACATACCTCGCAAGATACCTAGGTAGGTATGTACCTCTCCATGCCTACTACAACTACATCCACTACATCCACTTCTTCTGTAGGTATTCACCCTTCCACTTCTAGCATCAGCATTCTGTAAATACTTACACCACGTGTGGAGGCATGTACCCTATGTACTCACAGTAGGTGCTCGGTGGGTGGTGGATTCGCTCTTGGACGGGAAAGAGACGAAGCCCGACTAGAGGCGACTTAATTCTCACCCGGTCCCGTCATCATCCCTCTGGCGATCAATCCATATAGCTACCTACGCATATGTATAAGCAGATATGTGCGCTACAGTTCCAGCTGTTCTTCAGACGGACATAATGATTCTTTCGGCACGTCTGGTACCTACTGTGCAGCAGCTTACATGAAGTGGTATGCCGATGCCGTGCGGAGATACACATCACATACGTGACTACAAGGCCTATAGTGCATGCTCGCGTACCGGTACCACACTTAGACGTATATCTGCGCATCTACAGCAGGTAGACAGACAGACAGACGGTGCTCTACTCCTACACAGACTTATACGCACATGTATACATACACATACACACACATGCCACACAGAATACATCCTATACATCCTATACATCCTATACATCCTATACATCCCACACGTACACACATACGCACATGGACACACACACACATACACACACACTCACACTCACACTCACACTCACACATACTTACTTACACTTTCACATCCCACCCCGCTCACCCCCAGACCAGCGAACCCTGGTCGCAATCTCAATCACCGTCCGGCTAACCAAACTTCTCTCCATCCTGTCCTGTGCCCCTGTGTAATCATGCCCAACGGTTGCTCATGATTACACCAGACTCCATGGACGTATAAGTAGAACGACGGTACCTGGATTCATAGGTCAAGCACGCCAAGCTCCGACGATCAACCCACTCGGCCGAAAACCGCTTTACAGATCCCGACTTGGCGCTTCCTGACCCCCTACCCAGCACTTTAATTATCTTCACACTTACACACGCGCATACACCTACAGTGTACACACACACACATACACACGCACGTACCTAGGTATTTTAACACCATTATAGCCGTGCTGGTTATAACTACGCCACTTCCGGTCTGATGCAGTTACTAGACTGCCATCCCCAGATCTTCAACCGGCCGATTCCAGTCATTGATTTATCTCCGTGCATCGGAAACTCTTATATTGCTTCATATTACAACTCATCATATTTTCGGGGTTATGTTGCGTCGGTGAATCAATGAGACGGTAGCAAGACGGGGACATATACTCACACACCATTTCCCTCAAGTTGGGTTGAATCTTCCTGATGTGGCTTCTCTTGGACCGGGTCCCGAGTTTGATTCCTCTAGCTTTATCTTCTTATCTTGGGTAGGCCAAGTCAGGTTAGGTCAAGTAAACGAGAGAGCAAGAGCCTGAGAAAGCCAGAAAGCTAGCAGCCATGTTTCCCATAGACGTCACCATGTTACCGTCCCTGACGACGCGGAAGGCCTTGCTCATAGTGGACGCTCAAAACGACTTCCTGGCCGAAGACGGCGCGTTACCCGTCAAGATGCCCATGGACCTGCCGCAGAGGATCGGCGACCTCGCCAACGAGTTCAGGAGGAGCGGTGGTGAGATCATATGGGCCCAGAGCCAGTTCGAGAGCCCCAGGCCTATAGACGAAGAGCAGATCATGATATTGGACGCGTCCGGTCCCCCCACCGGGGCAGCACCGGCTCGAGGCCGTCGTCCGCGCACGACACCGCCGGCGACAGAAGTGTATATCTCCCCAGAAGCATTCCTGACGCCGGGCGCCGGGAAGGGACCGCGTTGCGTGAGGCCTGGCGCGATAGGGACGGAGATGCATCCTATCGTCAAGCGGGCAGTGGGACCTAAGGATCACATACTGACCAAGACGTTTTACTCGGCATTCAAATCAGATGAGCTGCTGCGGCTGCTGCGGGTCAGGTTTGTCACGGAGCTGTTCATATGTGGCTCGCTGACCAATGTCGGGGTCATGGCCACGGCCATCGACGCTGCCAGCTACGGATTCACCATCACCATCGTCGACGACTGCTGCGGCTCGCAGAGCATGTCACAATATCGCGCGGCGCTCCGGCAGATCATCAACACGACGGGCTGCGACACGCTCTCGGCAGCCAAGGTGCTGGGCGCGATGAGGCCTAAGCCAAGTACGTCTGAGCGGGTAGACCAGGGCCAGTATCGGGGGGCGGCGGCGGCAGTGGGCGGGAGGTCTCCAACCGTACGTGTCCAGAGAGGCGAAAGGGACGCTGATGCGCCCCTGTCTGCCTCGGATATCCAACCGTCACTTGAGAGATTGTCACTAAGTGGTGAACCTGCAGCCGCCTTCGAGCACGCGTCTACGAGCCTCACACCATCAGAGCATCAGTCGCGGTCACAGCCACAGTCACAGTCACGACCACGGTCACAGCAGCAGCCAAGGTCACAACAGCAGTCACAGTCACAGTCACAGTCACAGTCACAGCAGCAGTCACAGCCATCCCCAACGATACAGCCCATGGCAAGGTCTGACCTCCCACAGACCAAAAGGCAGACAGATCGAAATACTGTAGCACCACCACGGAGTACGCGATCGTCAGCAGCTAACAGCCGCAGTTCAGCCGCTCCAAGACAATCTGGCGGAGGTGGAGGTGGTGGTGGTGGTAGTAGTGGTAGAAACGCCGAGGGTGACCGTTATGATTTAGGAAAACTAGACGAGGTGGAGGGCGCCAATACTCCAACGTGGGGTTCGATTTCACACTCCAACAGAAGATCCCAGTCGCGTACCCCGCCTCTTTCAGCTGTAGCTGCGCTACCATTGTCGGGGCTGCGCCCTACTAATAATGCTAGTGTTGATACCCATGACAGGAACAATGCCGATGTTCATGTCAACCACAAAGAGCGAAACAAGCCGAAGGGCGTAGAAAGCCCAACAACGACAAGCGATGCAAGTAGCCCCGCCTCACCAAAGGTAGAGTATGGGTCACTAGAGACGCCTCCAACACCTATTTGTGCGGACCATGCAGCTGCTGCAGCAGCACTCACATCATCATCATCAGCAGACGCAGACGTAGACCCCTCGAGTATTAGGGGTAGGAAAAAGGACAGGAAAAGCAGGAAGAGTAACAGTAACACCATGACACCACCAGAAGACACACGGCAGGCGGAGAGCGAGCCGCTCTGCGAAGGCGACACAAAGGTCATCTACGACATCTTACCAGAACCACGAGCCCAGGACATCTTCGAGCGCGTCCGCGCCGAGGTCAGCTGGCAGCGCATGTCGCACCAGGGCGGCGAGGTCCCGCGTCTCGTGGCCGTGCAGGGCGCCGTCGAGGCCGACGGCAGCAAGCCCGTATACCGCCACCCCTCCGACGAGTCGCCCCCCTTGCGCCCCTTCACGCCGGCCGTGGACGAGATCCGCCGCGCCGCCGAGGCGCGCCTCGGCCACCCGCTCAACCACGCGCTGGTCCAGCTCTACCGCTGCGGCGGCGACTTCATCTCCGAGCACAGCGACAAGACGCTCGACATCGCGCGGGGCAGTTTCATCGCCAACGTGAGCCTCGGCGCCGAGCGCACCATGACGCTGCGCACGAAGCGCCGGCCCAGGGACGCAGGAGACGACGACGCGCCTGCGAATCGCAAGCGCCAGGTGCAGCGCGCTCGCCTGCCGCACAACTCCCTCTTCCAAATGGGCCTCGCGACCAACGCGCGCTGGCTGCACGCCATCCGCCCCGACAAGCGCCTCGCGTCCGAGAAGACGGATGCCGAGCTCGCGTACAGCGGGTCCCGCATCTCGCTCACGTTCCGGCACATCGGCACCTTCCTCGACGGGCCCGAGGCGCGCATCTGGGGGCAGGGCGCGACGTCCAAGACACGCGCGTCCGCCCGTCCCGTAGTGAATGGCCAGACGGCGCACGCCGTCGCCATGCTGCGGGCTTTCGGGCGCGAGAACCAGAGCGAGGCGTTCGATTGGGAGGCGCAGTATGGTGGCGGCTTTGACGTGCTCCATATTTCCCTTGCGCCGAGGTTGTTTCTGTCTGAGGGGGATGATATTGTGAATGCGAGGTTGAGGGTTATGTTGGCTGAGCTGGGCGTTGCGTATGCGCGCGGCAGCGTGTCGGGTGGGAGTGGGAATGCCGCGGATACCACGGACGTGCTGGTTAAGTTCGTGGATAATGACGATGCGAAGACGGCTGTCACTGGGCAGAGGGATGTCATGGTTTATCTACAGGAGACGTATGGGCGTGCTATCTCGGATAATGAACGCGTTCGCGGTCGGTTTAGGGAGGGACTGGGGCTTTTGGATTTATGGCGGGCTGTAACTCCTTCCTCTCCCCCCTCCTCTCTGACGGAGAAGGAGGAGGAGAAACGAGAGCTCAAGGACGAGGTCATGGCAAAGGTAATAGCCCTCCTCGCCCCCTGGGAACTCTACGCCGCCGAAGACGCCTTCATCGCCGGCCCGACGCCGGGTCTGGCCGACTTTGCATTCTGGCCCGTGTTACGGGATATCCTCTCTTCATCCCTTTCCCCCGCCTCCACCTCCTCCCCTCCTAAGAAGAAGGGAGGAAAGAAGCGTGGCGATAAAAAGGAAACCCAGGAAAGGGGAGATGGGGAGGGGACCGAACGGCTCCCGAATCTACGGGCTTATCACGCGCGGATGCTCGCGCGTGATGCTATTGCGCGGGCGCTTAGTTGAGTATACTACGACCATCTTCTCGGTCTGGTCGAGGCGGATGCCTCGCGACCCTTGGATTTTTTCTTCCTTTTCTTTTTTTCCCTTTGTTTCCACATCATATCGTTTTGGTTCCTCTTCTATATCTGGCCATTCATATCCATCTCTTTAGGTTATCTCTTTGATTTCCCTTTTTTCTTGGGCTACCCGCCTTGGGTATCCAGTGTCATATAGCGGCGGCGGGATTTTGCATAGCGAGCATATAGCGGGGGCGCGGTACTTTATCTATCTACCTACTACTGTATCATGGTTGGGATTGGGAAAAGTGGATGGATGGCGTGGCATAGCATAGCATTTTATACCTACCTACTGACCTAGTTGGAGGTCTGTCTAGTTGAGATTAGGAGAGTGAGATATCTACGGAATATTCATCTTATTATCTTGCCTGGTTTCCTGGTCTCCAATTCTACTCCTATCCAACCTTATCTTTAAACATGATTCATGTCATGTATAATTCCACAGGATCGGTACAATATTGGAAGTAATTATTGTCTAGAATGAGATATAGAGTGATTGACTCATCATCAATCAGTCTTATAAACCCGACAGGTAAGATTCCTCTACTTTTCTCTACAAGTAAATAAGCCATAGCAGCCTACCTTCAGACCCGGATCCGTTCATTCCATCAAATTTCGTAACTATACCATACCAAGTCCAAGCCTCGGAGTCTCATCTCATAAAACAACCTACTTTCGCTTCCTAAACGCCAATTGCCAAGGAGGTATAATATGAACAGCAAAGCAACCTAATTTCCCATCGCTTTTTCCATACGCCTAGCGCTCGCATCAAAAAAACAACCAACCCCGTTTAGGGGATATCCTTTCGTCGCTTACTATGCCCCATTTCCCAACGCCCGTGTCGTGCTCATATCCGCAATGCAATGTCATGCCATATCATCGGAGCCATGAATAAACCAGTAAATGAGTTCCCGCCCTCCGTAGTGTACTACTGGGGGACGGCGGGGTAGTCGGGGTGCATAGCCGCCGTGCCGGGAACTGGGATAGGGACTATGTTGTGTCGACTTGTGAAGGTGCTCGCAAAGGTATGATGGTAGGTAGCGGAGGGTTCTCTAAAAGGGACCGTCGGAGGGGGCGGGTTCGGCGGGTTCGGCGGATGATTTGTGACGGGTGGCGGGTTTGACACGCCAGGGAAGCCGCTCATAGCGGTGGAGGAGGGATATGTCCTGTCGTTGTCTTGTAGGATGATCACGGGCCGTCGAGCTAGCATCTCAAATACGACAGACCCACCCTCCCGGTCGCTGCCGGGGACTTCCTTGTCATTGATGCTGAGAGCGCGCAGTATTTGTTTGTCGATGCGATCGAGGTCGGGATCCCTCACGTCGCCCTTGAGATACGCGGCAATGTCGCGCGTGGGCATGGCAGCAGCACGCGCAAGACGAGCGATGGCGCCCCGGATGCCGGCGTTGTTCTCACGCTGCCAGCGGCGGTACGAGGCCAGGGTATGCATCTCGTCGGGGGTGGTGATGGGGTGGTTATGTTGGGGCTCGAGGATCTCGATGAACCAGCGGTCGCCCTCGCGTCGCAGGCGGCGAATGGCGGCCTTCCAGGGGCAGCCGCACTTCTTGGACGCGCGGCGACGCTCCCCGCGCGACTGGGACACGAACTCGTTGCCGCCCTTGTCACAGGCAAAATCCTTGCGAATGACGTCGCCGTCCGGATCATACTTGCCCGAGGGCAGCTTCTCCTTGACGGTGCGCTTCTGCGACACGCCGTAGCCCGAGTTGAAGACGTGCAGCTGCAGCGAGAAGATGGCATCCTCGATGGTGTCGTAGGGGCCTTTGCTGAAGGGATGGACGGTAGGTGGTCGCGGGGGTATGGGCGAAGAGAGCAACGAGTCGCCCTCCTCTTCGAGGCGGCGCTTCTTGGTGCGACGACGACGCTTGGGCTCGGGGGGAGCGGAGTTGTCTGGCGAGGATGCTGTCGCAGCGGTCGTGACATGTGGGGGGTTCGTGGAGTCGGTACTAATTTGGGTCGAGGCGGCAGCAGCTGGCGTCGTAGCCGGGGCGGGAGCTCTAGTCTGCGTCTGCTGAGGCTGTAAAGGGCTAGCGGTAGCATCAGCCGCGTCGCCATTGAGGGTAGGGGACTGAGGCTCCGAGTGTAGGTGAGGGCGTGTATTGTTATTCGAGGTGTGGTTGGGGGTCGGTTGGCTGGTCGTGGTAGTGGTAGCGACATGTTGCGGCTGTGGTGGTGGTTGTTGTTGCTGTTGAGAAGTTGGAGGCGGCGGTGACGGAGGAGACAGCGGTGGCTGGGAGGCTTGCTGAAAGCGTAGTTGATTATACTGTTGTCGTTGTTGTTGTGGCTGCTGCTGCTGTTGTTGCTGCTGCTGTGACTGTGGTTGTGCCGGTTGTTGCTGGTTGTAATGCTGCAAGGGCGAAAGAACCCCGAAGTGCGAGGCGGCCATGGTGGTCGAAAGACCTTGGCCTGGCCTCCTGTGCACCTAGTCTAAACTAATCCCGATGCTGTGAGTTGTCTGATATGACTCTTATGCCGGTGGTATATCGTGGAGTAGGTCGGCTTCGTGGTCGAGATTCGTATTGTTTACCTAGGCACAAGCTTGGTTGGCACTTATCTCGATAGATGGATAGCTAGCTATTATAACATGGGTAAGTAGGAAAAAGTAGAGTGGGTTGTGCCGGAGTGGGATGTTACCTCTACCTGCCTTTAGATAGGTAGGTACCTACCGAGAGTAGTTGAGCCTCGGGACGGTGGGGGTGGGTTCTGTATAAGCGACCCACCAGGAGCTATCACCACCGGCAGCTACCTACCTATTTAGTGGGTATCACTATCACCAGCTAAGTAGCCGACTTTAGTTGTTTCACCTTGCTATTTGATTTTCAATTTCCAGATACATGTAGTTATTATTCTTGATAGTACCTATCATTTGCGGTTCATAAATTCAGTCACTATGGGTATATGTACTTATATATAACACAAGAATCTCAACTGTTTTGATTCCACACACATTATGTAATCTAGGATGCGCGCAATATGATTATACTATCATCGTAATCAGCTTCAAAAACAGAAGCCATCTAGCGAACCACCGCTTACACGACCCCGTCTATACAAACTACCCACCTTTCCAAGTATACCGCCCCCACCGCGACCCAGCCGTCCACCCAGCCCGACCAACAACTCGCCCCTTCGCCTCCCTCTCCCGCAGCGCCTCCTCGACACTAATCCCCCCCGCGAACCCGCCGCCACCCACACCCACACCCACACCCATACCCACACTCTCCCTCTCGACCCGCAACCACCCCTTCCAGCCCGCATTCACCGTCCCGCCGCCGCTGCCTCCTCCCCCGATGACCACCGTGCCCCACCACGCCCGACCGCGGCTCTCGTGGGATCCGTAGAGCATGTACTCATCCACGGCGGCGAGCACGGCCTTCACGCGCTCGGGGCCGCGGCCCGGGGTGTAGACGTGCACGTGCGCGAGGTCCGCTACGGTCGCCGGGTAGCTGGCTTGTGTTTGGGGGGTTGAGGGGGCGGAGGCGACGAGACGTGTGATGTCGAACTTGCCTTCGGTGTCGATGAGGACGAGGGTGTGGTTGTGCGGGGCGGCGACGAGGGTTGAGATGAGGTGGTATAAGAAGGGGAGGTAGCGCCCGCTTACGGAGAGGAGGGGGGGTGGGATGGATTGGGTGGCGCGCTGGTGCTGGGTTATTAGGGCGGAGAGGGAGGGGATGGGGATGGTGGGGGTTTGGTGGTGGGTTGGGTTGGGCGTGAATGAGGCTCGGAGTGAGTTGAGGAGCTGTGGGGATTATATTGTTAGTTTTGATGTATATATATGTTTTGGTTGTAGTGTGTGAGTATGAGATGTATTGAGATCAAGATGTGTTGTGAGATCTCACGATGAGATGAACTGTGAATGACGGAGCGGCGATAAGATGAGATCATCTTAGTGAGAGGAAAGCTCCATTGAGAGCGAGACGGACGAGTGCGGACATGCTATGCTTGAACAACCAACTTCACCCACCAACTCCAATCAACACCGTGAATCATTTTGTTTTCATACATACGTACCTCTTCTAGACTTCCCTCCTCCACCTCGCCAAGTAATCTCGCGCCCACGTGTCTCGCAGCCGCAGCATCCATCGCGAGCCCTTATTCTCCTCTTGCTTGGCCGCTACCGTAGATAGAGAGAATTGCCTCCCCTGTTCCCCGAAAACGGATGACCACACACACACACACACAACCCACCCCGAATCGCGAATCGGAGGGACTAGAATATGGCGCCCCCGTGCCGCGTCTTCCCGGCCTCCCAGCTCCCCGCCGAGATCCAGGTCGACGACGGCAAGCGGCGCAAGGGCACCGCCGGCAGCGGCCGGATCGACCTCGAGGCCTGCGAGCTGCTGGCGATGCTGCAGTACGACTGCCTGATCGACAAGGCGCCTGGTGAGAGGGAGAGCACGATAAAGTGTTTGCCTGTGCAGCGTTGGTTTCGTCGGTATGTTTCTTTTTCTTTTCTTTTTCCTCTTCCTCTTCCTCTTCCTCTTTCTCTTCTGTATTTTGTATTGTCTTGATCTGCCGAATTACTTGCGGCGTTGGGGTGATGCGGCTTACACCAGGATGAAGAGGATTTGGACGGGGATCAAGATAGATAAGATCCTGGGAGGAGGATTTGGCTGATGATGAATAATAGCTGTCAGGACCGAAAGGGAAATTTCATGGTCGAGACGACTATGTGGGAAGAGAGGACGGATTCGGCGGACGAGGAGCCCCGAAATGGCCGTGTTGGAGATGCTGCGCGTGGTGGGGCTTGATGGCTTGATCTAGAGAGCTGCGAGTGGTGAACATCCCAGACCCGGAAGAGTACCTACCCCGGGCATATATTGCTTGTTGCTTCTGGACAACTGCATGTACATACATATAACATCATCGGCGGATCTGTACTGTTTTTTAATAGGGCATTGCTGCGCTTGGAGTTTACCGAGATCAGCATTGATTTTCAATACGACAATGAATCTCAACACAACCCCTCAGCGTCACACGCATAATCGGACTTCTATATATTCACATCATTATGAGTGCTGACGTCTATGAGTCGAATATTTTCGAGTGAAATGATTGCCGGTTCGTCATGCGAATCCGTTCTGTTGACCCGGCACTTATAGTGCCATATATTTATAGTATAATGGCTTGATTTTGCTGCTCGGCTTCTACGTCATTTCACTAGATCGAAACAAACCCCATCTGACAGTGCTTCGAGAATACATCTCAAGTACGATCATAATCTGAACTTCATCAACGATGCAGGTTAGAGCTTATCGTGTCAGTAGACACGGCCATTGATCAAGCTTGGCATGAATGCAATATAAACAAGGGAGTTGGAAAGGCGACTCATTCCAATCAGTGACATATAACCCGCTACTTGAACTGGTTATAGTAACGTGGTTCGGCGTAACACCCAAGCTGTATCTCTAGGAGCGCATCTAAGAGATCAATCGTCCCGGGAATAGCTAGAGCAAGACAGGCACAAGCAAACACGAATTCATATTCTCGACCCTTTAACACTACCTCTTTGCAGTAGCATCCTCGTAGTCGGTCACATGCTTTAAACAAAGTATGTATGTATATTTGGGGCCTGAAGCTCGATTTCGGACTATTCGGTGGACGGGCCGTATAGTACAGTGCACCGGTGCCGGCTTTTCTGTTTGTTTTTCTTTCTCTCTCTCCTTCGAAGCACACCCTCGCCCTTGTTCTATTGCAGCTATACACAGGAAAATCGTTGTGGTTGTTGCCGCCCTCGTCTATAGGTTGGTATCTCCCTGCTTGCCTGGCTCGTTGTCGCCGTCTTTCACCTGATTCCGTATCACCTGTTCGGTCCCCCCGTTTAACCGGTTCTCGCGGCGCGGTCGGCCTCCAATTGCCTGTAGAAAGCGTCTCGGGCGTTGGTGCGGGGCATGTGGTATCCGTACCTTTGCCACGGTTAGTATGTGAGTGCATAACGTGATCTATTGCGGTCGAATTTCTCGACGGTGCATCATGGTCGTCATGATCGGGGAGTCTCGTACCAGTAGGCGCTGCCCATTGTTGTTCCGATACCTAGCACGCAATGTCAGCGAGATTGAGCTCCCAAGAGTCTGTCGAGGGACGGGAGAAAATGGCGAAACCTACCAAGGCCGATAGCCAGATCAGCGATCAGGCCCCGTTTGAGCATCTATAACCGAGGTCAGCATCGCCGGGGGAAGGGCAGATAGAAAGGCCACTCCAAGGGCGGGGTCAAGACATTGCGATTGGGTTAGTACATACACCGGTAATGGGTTTGATGGCCATGGTGAATGAAGCTTCGTTGAATTGTGCTGTTGGTGTCGAGGGAGCTCGAAAGGGAGTTGCGGTAGGCGGACTGATGATGTGGTGGAACGATTCGGGATTCAAAATGGAGCTTGGGCTTCGTTATTCGCGCGAGAGCTGGAGCAAGCTTCCTTTCATTGAGTCACGTGAAATACGTACCAGCCAGCTCCAATCAATCATCATGCCGTGGTCAGCCAGATCGCATCCACTTGTGCCACACTCAAGCCACAGTGATTGGGTACCCTGCAAGTACGCTAACAACTGTCTATTATGCGGGGTGTCTCTATCTAGCCCGGACCATCTTCGGAAGAAATGCCCGGCCTCTTGCGCCAAGACCAATTGGACATAACATACTGGAGACTTTTTCTACAGCTTCAATCTACATGCGTACTACCTAATAGAGCTGCTCCATCGCAGCACATAAACCATGAGTTTACATTTACCAGCTCGCCATGCTGCTCTTGTCGGTATGGACTGGCTTGTTTCCATCTATCCGTGTCCTGTCCAACTTGTCCGCTAACCAACCAATCTTCCCCCGACAGCCCGCGCGAGCCTAGCGAAGCCATCTCCACACCTCCAATACCTCCTGCCCCGAACGCAGCGCCGCAATGCCTGGTTCTCCCCCTTCGGCTGGGGCGGCTCGAAGACGGTGAAGGAATCCCCGGTCGCCAAGGAGCTGTCGAGGCGAGAGAAGCAGGACAAGCAAGCCAAGCTCCTCGAGCGTCTCGCGACCCCGACCCAGGGCGAGAGCATCTTCGACGAGGAAATCAAGGCCGAGAGGCCGCCGGACTCGCACCAGCCGGCCGGCCCCGCCAGGCATACCCACAGCAAGGTCAGGGAGCACATGGAGCGCGCCCTCAACCCCGACCCGCGGTGGAAGGTGCGCTACCAGCGCAAGAAGGTCATGCAGATGGTGCGCGCCCGCGGGCAGCTGACGCGGGAGCAGCGCATCAAGCTCACGGAGAAGGAGCTCACGAGCAAGAGCGTGCTCGTGCCCACGAGCACCAAGAAGCTCGTGCACCTGGCCCACCAGATCGTCGGCAAGACGGTCGACGACGCCATCGCGCAGATGCGCTTCAGCAAGAAGAAGATGGCCCGCGAGGTCAAGTTCCAGCTCGAGGAGGCCCGCAACGAGGCCATCGCCACGCGCGGCATGGGGCTCGGCGGCCCCGACGGCCAGATCGGCGCCCCGCGCAAGATCAAGACCAAGGATGGCAAGACGCTGGAGGTCCGGGATCCCACGCGGCTCTACGTCGACGAGTCGTGGGTCACGAAGGGCCCCTTTCGGGGGATGAGAATCCAGTATCACGCCCGAGGACGCATGTCCAGGATGTGGAAGCCGACCACCCGTGAGTTACACCCCCTGCAAACACCCCCTGGATGTTGTAGAGAGTAGTTGGCGATATACTGACTGAGTTCACGCGAAGGTATCAATTTGGTACTGAAAGAGGAGAAGACCCGGATACGGCAGCACGACGAGAGAGAGGCTAAGGAGGCGAAGAAGGCGCCCTGGGTCCATCTGCCCAACCGCCCCGTCACGGCACAGAGACAGTATTACTCGTGGTAACAGGCAGGCGACATGCCTGTGCGACGCGCATCTGGAGAGTAGAGTGGCGAACAGATCTTGGCCGGTACATCATCCCCGGTCTTGCTCATGTACATAGATGTAAGATATTCTGTATTCTGTTGCTGAACGAATATTGACGTCGATCAACTCTGGCTGGGGCCATTGACCTCTTTTTCTCCGTCCCTTCTATCGGTCTTTTTATTTTCCTGTCCCTCGTAGTATCATGCCATGTAACCGCCCGCAGTTATCTGTACTTACTTCCAAATTACAATCGACAGTGTGCGTACCTGAGTAGGTAGTATAGACAGGCACTTGATGTTTCCACGGGAAATGATGCACAACCAAAGAAACCTCTAAACAAGGAGAGCACAGCTCACTTTCACATGCCTCCATCTAGACGGATAGACTTGCGACGAAGGAAATGAGTACGTGGTACATTGATCAATGCTATTAGCACCTGCTATTCCCGCCTCCTACTGGGATTTTGTGATAAATGGGTGTTCGTTGCTACGCCGTGCCGCCTCGGGGAGCCCCTAGACTATGAGTGAGCAAGGCAAGTGTACCCTGCTCGAAATGTAGTATGTAGATCGGAGTATTTACGGAGTCGCTCGGGTAAAAACGACATGTGCGGGATGGATATATAGTACTAGCAAATAGAGAGAGAGAGTGTGGTAAGTAAGTAATTCGACTCTTGCCTTGGTCGCATTATGCAGCTTCACATCAACTCCCTCGACTGCACATAGTATATAGTTATCTTATAACCCACCCAGCCCAAGCTTGCAATAAACAAGGCGAATAGAATACCACCACAAAGAGGTTCGTTTCTAAGTGTCACACTCGCAAGAATGGCGTTTAGTGCCTAATTTCGTATTATTTCTCTCGTATCTTCTTGATCCTAAAGATAACTAAAATATTCAATACCCGGAGAGTTTAGTAAATACTCTGCAGAGTTAAAGGATATAGACGTAGGTACCTTGAGACCTGCTTTATCTAGAATATGATTAGACTGGTTTAAATAGAGATACACGAGCCTCCTGCACCTGTGTACACCTAAACAAGTTGCAGCAGGTGTTTCCGTCTATTTCCTGCATGAATGCGAGATTAATTAGAAACCCATGGACAATACACGAGAGTAATCAAAGTAGAATATAATGATCTTAAAAGCATTGAATTTCAGAGACTACTATGAGAACACCTTGAACTCTATGAAAGCATAGCTGTGTCTGATGTTCAGTCTCTAGTCCTCCTGTCCGGGCACATGGGCTGCAGCCATCCGGCCATATCAATACAATTCATTCGGAACGTCTTCAAGGGCTACAATGAGATCCGCACGGTTGTATAAACAACAAAATGGTCATCTCCTTCAGACACAACACGGAGCAACCCAAGGTGCACTAGTGACCTCTTTTCCATACTCTCCGCAACTAAAACACTACCCAGCCTCCTGTCATCTACCGTAGGGGGCGACCAACTCAGATCATGGTTCTCGGCTGTGTACGCGGCTGCATATCTTCGTATCGTCTAGCATTTGTTTCGAGCTCCGACGAGTTCGAGTACAGAGATGTTGGCGAGGTAGCTAGACCTGGAGAGTCTGCATATGCCGGACGTGTCGTGATGATCGGCGTGGGTAGACCGGACTCCGCTCGACCAATGTCATCTCCAAACTGACGGCCCGAGCCAGACATGGGCTCCGAGATCTTGTATTTGCGAACACGATTGGCCGTCTTCTTCCGTTGCCGACGTCTGACAAGCACACAAACTGCGATAATGATAGCTGCTAGAGAAGCTGCGCCGACTCCTGCTCCGATTCCAGCTTTCACGGCTGTTGAAGTTCCACTTGAAGCCGTTGTTGCACCTGAAGTGGCCGTCGCTTGGGAGGCATTAGATGTAGTCGGCGATGAAGACTCTGAAGTGGCCAAGGACTCTGAAGCCGTCGAGGTTTCTGAAGCTGCCGATGTTTCTGTAGCTGTCGAAGACTCTGAAGCAGTTGACAATGAGACCTAATCAACCATTAGTATATACACTGGATCTGGAAGAAAATAATGCATTACTTACAGGGGCAGCTGTAGCCTGATTGTTAACTTCTGATGAACTGGTTGCGGTGTTGGCTACCTCTGTGCTTGAGATAGTGCTCTGGGAAGTGGGCTCTACGCTGGGAACCGGTGCGGTTGTAGAAGTACTGGCTGGTACAGTAGTAGAAGCTGCTGCTGCCGTAGAGGGAGACAGGGTGGGTAGTGACTCGGTTGAACTGATAGAAGCTGCTTCCTCTGGAAGAGACAATATTAGCTTAATACAAAGTTTCCATGTGTGGCAGTTTCAGCTAAGTTTTGACTCACGTGCACAGATTTGATTCCCGTAAGCAATTGCGAGGGGAATTTGAACACCAGGTACGTCATTAGGGCATGCCGCATCAATACAGTCTCGAATGCCATCCTGAAGAGACTCAGTCTTGCCACAGACGCATAGGGTGTCACCATTTGCACATCCCACACTTGCTGCGTTCGAAAAGACGCCACTGACACAGCTAGCCTGTTTAGAAATAATTAGTGAATGCGCGGTGGCCTAGGGTAGAGGCATGTGACAAGTGACCAAGTGAAGATTAGGAAAAGGATGTTAGTCAAGACAGGAACACTTACTGCACAAGCAGAGGGTGCTGTAGGGTTATCCTGGGCGCTAACCAGACCCATGGCGACGATAGCTACCGCTACAATAGCTTGCTTCAACATCATGGTGGATGTTTAATAAAAGTAACGGCCGATTCAAGTTGGCCTGCTACACACAGAGTAGGGCGAAAGGAAAGGGTATCTTGAATAGAGGTGCGCGAACTAGCCGGCCGCAAAGAATGAAATCAACAAGAGGGAACAATGAAGACAAGTGAATCGGTGATATGTGAAGAAATTTGTCAGTGCCGTGTCAAGCTGCCCATTGTGGTGTATAAGAAGAGTAGTTTGAATGAAGGCAGGTGGAAATCGGCGACCAGGCGACTTGTCAACACAAAAGAATTGAAATGAACAGAAAAGGTACGACGGTGACTGCAAGTTTGGCGAGTAGAACGGATAACCGTATACAAGGAGACGGGGAGGTAGTCAAAGGTCGAGGTAAGTTGATGTACCTTAGGCCCGGCCAGGCTAGATTAATCAACTATCAAGGAAGCCCACAAGTGCCTTTTTGAATGCGATCCAGTCGGAATGTTTGTGTGTTGGTTGTGCGCCTTCCGGTTGAAAAAAAAAAAAATGACCAGCACAATGCCACCGTAATCTTTCTTGTATGATGTCTGCTCCTCGAGTTGTGCGATACCACCTAGTCTATGTTGCACAGGTATCTTCAGTTCTGGGTACCCTCTTCTAATGTTGCTTCCTGCCAGGGACGCGGGAACAAAAGATTTAGTTCTCTTTTTGTATCACCGCCGCTGTCAATTGGGCCCTGTCTGTCCACGTGCAGAGCGTTTCTGTACTGGGAGCAACAGATTGTTCCTGTTGCGAGATGGGCCGAATAGGGAGAGCAGCTGTAACGTGACGGGAACAGCAACAACACCAACAGTAGTAGAGTAGAGAGTCGGGGTGAGTGAGGAGGCTGCTGTATAAAAAAGGTGCTACGTGACCAGGGTTTGCGTATTCAAATATCCCTTAGGGAGGCTACAACATAATTGTGAGGCAGTATGAATATGAATCAAGGAATATAAAGGTTGTTGCGTTGTGCACCGGCGAGGAACGACAACAAAGGTCTAGGTTAAAGGAGTGACTGGAGGCACTGGGCAGAAGTGAAAGTGAGGTGAGGTGAAGTGAAAGGAGAGAGGTGAAGCTGGAAACAACGCCAACAACGATGCTAACGACACCAAAGGCAGAGGAGACGAAAGAAAATAGAGAAGAACTCGAAAAGAGTGAGAAGGTATTCCGAGAGAAGGAAGATCTAACATACCCCTGCCTGTCACAAGGCATGTACTTGATACTACTCCAGGTCACTACCTCATGTACCTGCATGAGGTACCTGGTGTACATGATCTTGTCCCCGCTACCTACGCAATATCAAGTAGGCAGGTACGCGTAGTGGTGTAGATACTTGCCGTATTTATTCGTACCTACCTACACCAGGTAGTGTTAGCTGACACCTCTTACCTCTACCTACCTTATGTACGGCATTCAAATTGAAAACACAAGCAAACTTCCAAGGTTCCTCCCAGCAGTTTGCTAATTATCTCAGGTACTCGGCGGAATAAACCCACTTCTTCTGCACTTACCACTCTGCGATGGCATCTACGGACTTGTACCTTAAACAAACCGCAATTCATTGTTTGTACCTGCAGTACTTCCTACTGTAGGTGGTGCACGCATACGTATAGTACCGTGCATGCCATATTGGCAGGAACTCTGTGATGGTGTGTAGTGAAACTAACTGGTGGGAGGGGTGAGGATGCCCAGGGGCCGAGTGGACTGCCTAGACTGGCTAGTCCAATGTAGCCTTATTTAGCATTTGAAACAGGAAGCTTGCTCATTTCTAGCTTAGCCTGTAGTTCCAGCTCCCAGTATTTTCGCAGTAACGCCACAAGCGAGCAGCCTGGTATATACATACTTACGTACCCCTTAAGATGTTGGCAATGCTCTTTTTATCTACCAAACTAGGTATGGAACACACTATTCAATCGATTGTATTTAGAGCTCAGCTAACAATGTACCTAGATACCTGGGCGTAGGATTGGCAGAGTTTGTATCTCGATGTTCAAAGTATTAATTCTATCCCTACTCCTGTACAGCAGGTAGGTACCTGGTAATAGTAATTGTGGCTTCATGTGCATTGGCCAATCAGCTCGTCAAGATGTACAAGTCTTGAAAATCCCCCACCAACCTTTGGGTACACTAGGTCTGTAGGTACTTACGCATAATAGGTAGGTATGTGCAACATAGAGTAGACGACAAGGTACCAGAGGAGGATCAGCACAAGGATAATGGACCCTTGCACAAGGTTGGATTTCAGCTCAAGACCCCAATTAATTGCTTGATTGCCTACCTCTACTCTGTACCTCTTGACTTATGTAGGTATTACTGCCCTCTGTGGAGAATCACACATTGACAAAATATGGGAACAGAGAAACACAGGTAAAATTTCTTCTAACCTATTTATTATCATTGATTCTTGTAGTTTTGATCCGATATCAATATTAGACCTTAGCATAAACCGTACCCCTCTCACCGCCACATAAAAGTGGCGCACATTGGGGTCTACGCAAGTAGTTATTGGTGGGACACGTAATACTTCGTAATGGAACGCTGCCAGGAGTTCTACGCTCCCGCGCGCATGTAGTACCAGTCATATCCAAGATATATTGAATTGAATAGGCATAGCCCATTGCCATCTGCCGTGGTAGTGATCGCCATTAGTCGCCATTACTTAGAGGAGAGGATGCCAGATTGTAGGTAGGGACTGGCTAGTTTGGCGCCCGACGTCATTGTTAGCTTCAACGTACAGGTGGTGCGTAGTAAACCGAACCAATGAACAACCCGAGGGCTACATGAAAACTGCCTGGTACGTACTGTGTACTAGAAGAACATGCAATAAGCTGGGATAATTCCATACCCTTTATCCCTTCGTTATGCAACTGCTGTTATTTTCTCCCTTGCATCTACAGCCGAAGCTCTATTCAACTGTGATTTGGTAAAATCTTAATTTGATCTGGGGGAGTCCACCACTGTATGTAGGCATGTACAATTACGCTGTGCCGTAAAAAGTCCAGTACTGGTGCAGTTTTGGGGTAGGAGTAGACAGGACAGACAGGACTATAAGCGGGTCAACTACCGGATTAGGCATTTCTCGCGGTTTCAAGTATCAGCCAACCAGCCAATGTGATCTCAAGCTAGGTATTAGGGTTCAGGCCCCCCCTGCTGCCACCCTAGGTAACCCGGGATCGCGGGTCTACTTTCAACGTCCTTTTTCGGCTAGGTTGGCTATTTTGAGGCCTGGTCGTCGACAAACACGTTTCACGTCAATTATTGACCAGGTAATCTGTGTCACCCCTCGACTAAATTACGTGTACAGTACTTGTACTGATCCTGCGGCGGCATCGCATCTTGCATAATCAATCCTCCGCATCAATTGTACGCATTTCCTATTCCACTTGGTGCTCCGTTGTTCTGGCTATCTAGAAGCAAGCCTCCAGTTTGGGGGCCCCGAACTGGAGGCTAAGCGGTCCGGTTCATATTCAATCTGCCATTGATTTGCTTATACACATAGAACGGCATTCATTTACTAGGTAGCCACTATGGTTTGAGATATATATAAAGACTCGACATTATTCCTAGCTCATATGGCCCACATGGTTCATTTCTGATGTTCCCCCCAGGTTGACATTTAGAGGTACGTGGGCTGGGCCAGGCACATGGCCTTTGCCATTCGCAGGCGGGCTATCACCTATCATCTAACGAGATCAGTAAGAATCCAATCGACTATGTGGCAATTGGACGATGTGATTGCAGCGTTGATAATAATATCGATCACGACATAAAATTAGTGATAAGTGCAGTATCATCCATCCAACATCCCACGAGAGGTGTGCTGCGCCGCGCCAAGTCGCTCCTCAATTCCACGCCAGCAGATCATCCAATATTCAGGGTTCACTATGGGAGTTCGGATATCGAAACCGATCACACCGCATTGTTGCCCAAATCCTACCAGCACATGCTCAGCTTTGGCGCAGACTCGACTGGGCAGCCCTTCTCGGGGGCTGATACCGAATTTTCTCCACCTACGTTACATTCAGTCCGTTGCAGGTAAATTGCTCAGCCAGCGGTCGCCATCATTACTGATCCAAGTCCCCCATTCTGATAATATTCACTGCTCACCTGCCGCTATAGAAGTCACCTCAATGTGCTACTATAATGGCGAGGCATCTTCCTAGGCATTGGCGTCGAGAGAGAGCGAGAGATGCCGTGACAGCTCGTAGGCATTAGCGGGCATCCACTCGTGTGGTGTAAGCAAATATGGCTACGATAGTATCACTAAGCTGAGTTCACATCTCCTCTTCCCACTCTATTTCGTAGACATTTCTCAATATCTTGTCAATGGAGGACTACCTGCACAGGCTGGCAGGGAGAATTTTGTCTCAACAAAGACCTTTTGCATTCCATCCTCCCGCTTCTCGAACTTGTAGTAGACCTTGTCTAGATCTTCCATCCGAACTCGATGTGAGATCATCTGCAGGGGATCAAGGTCACCCTTTTGGATCTGCTGCAGAAGTTCCTCCCAGTACTTGTGCACAGGGGCTTGACCGTTCCCAATTAGGCGGATGCCCCTTTCCATCAGAGATCCGATATTGAAGTGATTTGTCTGCAACATGATTAGTCCGGAAACGTCGCACTCTACTATGTAAGTGCTCCGTGAAACTACAGGGGTTGACTCACGTAGCCGACGTACACGCCCGTAATTCCGCATCGCCCGAAGCTCCTTACGCCCTCGATCATCTCATTGACGATCTCGCTTGTGTCGGTCTCGGCGCCGAGCATCATCTCCAGCCAGTGCACCCAGCCCTTTGCATATTCTCCAGCCACGCACTGCAGGGATGTCAGAGAATATGATTTAGCGATATAAGACAATTTGCGCTACGGAAAAAAGCCCCATGCCGAAACTCACCTCAATCGCCGCATCGGGTCCACGCCCACCGCACAGTTCCTTGAGCTTCGAAACCACAGTCTCCTTGTTCGTGACACCAAACGACAACGTCTTGAAGTCGACGAGCTCCAGCTTACCGGCGTGCTCGGTCGGCCAGCGATCCCGGACGAAAGATAGACGGGGCTCCGTGTCGACGAAGATGATCTTGGAGGCGCCGGCGCAGGCGGCGAAGACGCCGGCCATCTGCCCGATGGGCCCGGCGCCGAACACGGCGACCTGGTCCCCTTTGTACACGGCCGTGTCGTGCACGGCGTTGTAGCTCGTCGCCAGCACGTCGCTGAGGTACAGTGCCTTCTCGTCCGGCACGCCGGCGGGGATCGCGAGCAGGTTCACGTCGCCGAGGGGCACGCGCACGTACTCGGCTTGGCCGCCCGCGAAGCCGCCTGTGAAGTGGCTGTAGCCGAACATCCCTGCCGTCTGGCCGCCGTACACTTGCGCATCTAGTGTCAGTGGTTTCTTTCTAGACAAGCGAGAGAGGTGTCTGGGCATCTCTAGACTTCGACTGCTAGTCCGCCAAGAATGCGATCTTTACGATCATGATAGTTGAAAGAAATAGGGTCCCTAATTAGGGCTTACTTACTGGCGCGCTGCGTCGAGTTCGCGCTCGTCTTCTCGCATTGCGAGGATAGCTTCTGCTTGCAGAAGAAGCAATCGCCACAAGCGATCTGGAACGAAGCTACGTATCGCTTGCCCTTCTCTACCTTTTTCACTGTAGCGCCGACCTCGTCGACTATGCCGCAGAACTCATGGCCGAGGATATCGCCCTTGTTGAGCTGCACGATAGTTCCTACATATTGGATTAGCGCGGCGACAGGTCATAGATGTACAAGGGGGAATAAGAGGATCGCGAGAGTGAAAAGCGATGGCGACGGGGGATATGCTGACCGTGGAGTAAGTGCAGGTCGCTCCCGCAGACGGTGCTGCCGGTCACTTTCAGGATCACGTCGGTCGGCTCGAGGATCTTCGGCCGCGGCACGTCGAGCACTTGGACTGAGTTCTTCCCCATCCAACACAGCGCTTTCATGGATTCCCCGTCGCCTTCGTCGCTGTACGTGCTTACGTCCTGGGCTGTCACGGCGCTGCCGTCGTGACCTATGGCCCTTTCGACTAGGCTTGCTGCTTGTGATACCGACATCTCGTAATATGGATTGAGTATTGAGTAGGTATAAATAAGTTTCAGTGTCGGACTATTAGCGCATTAGTCGGGTACTGTCTCCGCGTGTCACGACAATTTCCAGTTGTGTCGCGATGTGCTTTCATTGATGTATACTACCAGTTGTGTGTAGAGTAAATCATGCGGCCTTCATCCTATATATATTATATCAATATGCACATAGGGAAAGAATAAGCCCACTTCTCACAATGCCCACCTCATGTTCATGCTATTATTGGCCTATGAGGAATTGATACTACAATCTCGATGACCTACACCTCTTTGATTGTCGAATACTATCCACTGATACTACGGTTTGGATTGGTATGACGTTTACAATTCCAGGCTAGAGGTCGAGGGTAATGTTGCGTTTTACGTCATGACTTTTGTGGGGGTGCAATTCGCCTCCGCGAGCCGATGATCGATTGATGTAGGATTCTTGGGATACTAGTTGAAGACTTTCTTTTCTCGTTTTTTTTTTTAAAAAAAAAGGAGGGTTATGTAATTCTTTAAGTGTTAAGTATATTATTTTGTAAACATATACATTTACTCAGCACCTTGCTATGTTCTTTGCTCGACCTGTTGGCATAGTCTATGCGTGTTTGGAAAAGACGGTTGAGCATTTCCGGGGCACCATATAGGACCTTCAAACCGACACCTAGAAATTTTGATAAAGAGGCACTACACTCATCGAAAGAAAAAGAACTATGGGTTTATAACAACGGTTTCAATATTACGATTTCTATATAAGAGCAACATAGTGCCTCAACAGTAACCTAATAGTATGATGATTTCGTCTAGATACTATGCTTTATAGATTTTTATATAAAATTTGATATTTTAACCTTTAGCTTTTTTTTAATAAAAGCAACGCGTCTCCTAATCGTACTGTTCTACTGTATAGTTAGTTGCCTTTTGTTGCCCCCCAAGTGACAGGTCACTTCCTGTTGGTTTGTAACACGCTGACGTGTAGAATTCTATGTGGTCTCTTCTACTCTAAAACTTTCTAGTTCTCATTTTTCTAGTCTTCTGTCACTGCTATGGAAGCTGCTGGCTTGGCCTTAGAATCATTAAGCTTAATAAGAACAAGTATGCGGTCTTTTGTATCCATTATAGAAGACACAAACAGGAGCGAGAATGGCATTCTTCTGATGAGACTTCGCCTAGAGAGAGCAAAGCTTGAAACCACTGCTCAACTGCTTTCTTGGTTTGACCCTACTGACAGCCGGGCCTACGCTATGCATAAAACCGCACATTCTCTAATGGAAAATTTGGCCGAATGCCTCAGTATACTGGATCACCACAGAAAACTGCCCAGCCGCAACAGTCTTAACATCAAGCTAACACCAGTAGGAACAGAAGAACTTCAAGTGATGGTGATGGAAGTTTCTGTTCTAAACGACTATCTCCTAAAGGTGGTGCAAAGCGACCAGGAGCTGGATTTGGAGCAAAACGACCAAATCGCAATTTCAATGGGACACAGCACACCTCCCAGCGCCGGCCTCATCTCGGAACGCATCGAAACAGACCATAAAGAGGCTTTAGTGCAAGAGTATACCACCACATATACACGACTAGAACACCCGAAGGGCCAGCTGCTTGAACGACTTGTCAAGTTCTACGCTGAACTTTTGACACGTTTTTCTAATGAACAGCCGGAGTGCGTCGATGTCTCGAACCAGTTTCGGCTTTGGGGGCTGGCGGTTAAATCAGAATATCTCTATAAAGCCTTGGATCATGATATGATTGGCTCGAGGAACATCCAGTGGCAGGATCTGATTGACTTGCTTTTTCGTTCGATTATACGTATCGGTAAAGTCTTAGGTAGGCCCCTGCCCCTATAATTCTCTGTAGCCGCATGAGCTTATGTGATGATACCGACAGTGTGGTGGGCGCACACCGTCAAAGGTTTAGAAAGAATGCCGGAAGAGTGGTCTTCCGTGCTCGCGAAATGCACCTCCGCTATATAAGGATTCATGTCGAAGTTCCGTCCCTCCCGCAGGTTGGAATGAAAGACTTTTCAATGATGTTAGGAAATAAGGCAGAGTCGACCAAGGCTGCTCTGCGAACCGTAAAGTTATGCATTAGCACCTTACGTAACTGTCTCCGCCCGACGATCAATCTCGCTCGCTCGTATCCAATCTAGGTCGAAGACCTGCTCGCTTCCGAGGTCGTCCGGCTTCTGGATGCCTCCGTGGACCTCATTGAGCCCGCCTCCCACGCATTGACAGAAGCAGCCAACTTAGCTGTACGCAATAAACGAACCACGGACGGTGTCACAATCGATCTAGAGTTGATTCAGCGTGTATTTGATGAGCAAGCTACAGTACTGCGGAAATGGAAGGAAAAACACAGGAAGGATATTGAAGTGAAACTAGTGGAAAAAAGCCCAGCCAAGCTCGCCTCTGTAGCAGATGCAATAGAGAACATTATAAACATTCTTAGTAAGTAAACTTTCGCAGCGAGGTTGATGTCTGTCTTTCGCTAATGAAATCACCAGTGGAGTTTCCTACCACGTTGAAAAGCAGATCAGACTTAGATCCTATTCGGAAGGACATCGATGAAAGAATGAAAGGCTTTGAGGCATCCGTCCAGTCTCTCGTCAATTTGGAGCGCCAGCTAGACTCTATAGACGCCCCACCACTGTATCGAGATATCACTAGAGACCGAGTCATCATTAGCGTCACTGGTGCATTGGTCGTCGATCAGGAAACCGACCCAGCATCAGTATGATGAACTTGTACCAATGTGCTAGTTTAAAAAATATCGTGGGAAGGACAGTTTCTGGTTAATCACTGCGTTTTTTTATTCAACCCGTTGAAAATCCCTCTCTTCAACAATCCAGATGACGAGGCTTTTAACTAACAGAAATTAGTGAGGAACCTAGACCTACTCCACAATAGTGTAGATCTTGACGCTGGGTAGATTCAACGAGAGTACATTTCAATATTTTTGTATTTTGAATTGAATGATGAAAATGCGGATGGTCAAGTAGTTATTTTAGGTACAGTACAGATCAAGGGGCACGAAGGGACGCCAAGGGCCTGTTCACGTATGGTAGTTTATACCATTTTGCTATTAGATAGAAGGCAATATTTTTACCGGCTTGTGCTTCTCGCATTCTATTCTTGCAAAATATTTTTCATATATATTAACACTCCTTGTCCTCCTGACCAAGCAGTAAAGCTAGGACTCTTGTTTCCTACCATAATAGTCAAGCCCTGGTCTCTTCAGTAAGCCACATTTACACGCCGCCTTAAGCGAGGCCAGATAGCGTTGCATCGTCGGGTTTTGGTCTGAGCCAATCAATGGTTGTGATTTGATACGCATACCTACCTAATAATTATAAAAAGTATCAGTATTCGTCAAAACCCAGTAGACACATCTTAACCTCCCACATAGCTACTGAACAACTATACAAAGTTTTCTCCTTATTTCTTTCCTCTATTAGTATTGCTAGTTACTTCTACACTGATCTCCCATGAGTTCGATTAGGCAAAGGCCGTCGGAGGCTGCCTGGGATGCCTGTAAAGGTGTGATTAGAAGGCTCTACCTTCAGCAGAAACTTCCTGTTGAATCAGTACTTCAGTACCTCCAAGAGCATGGCCTCAATATAAGGTTTGTCTTCCTGCCGCTCGTCTGCTTCCCCCCTCACTCACAGTCTGTATATAGCAAGGCTCAGCTGGAGTATAAACTAAGGCAATGGAAATTTCGGCAGAACATGACCCAGGAGGCTTGGAATTATGTGCTCCACGAAATATCCAGGCGAGAGAGAGTTGGGAAGAAGAGCGACGTCATCCTCTGTGGCGTTAAACTACGACCAGAAGTGGTCCGCAAGGAGACTCAGAGAAATAGGCCTTTGCCCAGGCTGGGACGGTCTCAACCTTGTGAGCTTCTAATACGCGTTTTAAATACTACTTGAAGTACCATGAGCTTACCTCCGCTATAGCGCCCAGCCCAAAACCTCCCTCTAACCTTCCGCTGATGGTATGTTCACCAGCTCCAATGGGGCAGGTTATGGTCAATTGGCCTCCAATACTGCCTTCGATCCAGTTTCGGAACCAATTCCAGGAAATCGAATACAAGAATCTTTCTAGTAGTATCTTGTATTCTGGTAGCCCATTGTCCCTGTTACCAGCTCGCAACATCGATGTCATTGACGCTTTGTGCCGATATGCTGCACTCCCTTCGCGCATTACTAAGCTCGTACCCAGCGATGTCTGGAATCAACAATGCCTTCCCAAAATATCGGCATACATGGGACTGGTCATCCCAGAAGTACGGGAAGGCGAGAACCTAGCACGAGCAGACATCCTTGTGTCAGGTTCGAGTTCAGAAAAGCTTCAACACATTCTTGAGATTTTCATTGTTACGGTCTCTAACCGTATTTGTGAATGGGACGATATCGCGACTACGTGGAATGTTTTGCAGCACGTCCTAGAATGGGCCCTGGCTTCGGTTCCGAATCGCAACTTGTTAGAATCGCAAACAATGAAGGCCTTTTCAGACACTCTATTCCGTGAGGCATTTGATCACAGCATTAAAGCCCTTGGGAATCATATCGTGGAAGGCTCAAACACTGAGATAGCTCATCAAGTCATTGCCTGGCTTCTTCGCTCAGGTTTCAATCCAAATAGGCCTCACACCTGGCACTTCCCTTATTTCAGCAGAGGCAGGTATTTAATCCCAGCTCTCCAACATGCGGTCGCTTTCGGGGACAAATTTCAGAACATGGTAAAACTTCTGATAGAATTTGGAGCCGACATATACGCTAGCGATGAGAGTGGCCGATTCTCGGCCCTGCAGATCGTTCTCGACGAAAACGCAATGAAGTACTGGACTGGCAGTAATCCGCAAATTGCATTACTTCAGGAAATTTTCATTGAGAAAGCAGTGAAGGATCCCAATAGGGACAATTCCCAAATGCTGGCTGAGCATGCCCTACGCCACGGGAATAAATCTTTACTTGAGAGTCTATTGAAGGGAGGCTTTAACCTAGGATTTTGTCGTCCTACAGACTTTGGTTTGAGCTCCGAAACTACAGCCCTGTCATGCGCTGCGCAATTTTGCCCTCGCTCCCAGGAAGACCCATGGGACGTGTGGGTGAGTTTTATTCTGCATCATATGTCACCAAGCGACCGGTCTTTCAGCAACTGGCCCGCTCAACGTTTTGCCGATCCTTTAATATATGCTGCCGGAGCGGGGAATACTGTCGCTATTTGTTATTTCTTGGATCGCGGGGGACTCCTAGATGTACAGAATAAAGATGGTATTTCCCCACTTATAGCTGCAGTTGCACGCGGCCAGACTGTCGCCTGCAAGCTCCTGCTATCATTAGGCGCGGATAGACACAAAACTGGGCCATATGGTATTTCTGCGATTCATGTGGCGGCTATAACAGGGCAGTATGAGATGATTCAACTCTTGGCCAACCCATTAGTAGATAAAAGGGGGACTATACACATTGATGACCGGTCCTGGGAGTTTCTGTCGCGCCTGCTTGTTAAACAGCTCATTAGAGACGGTGTGTATACAACACTTGACATTATACTAACTCTACTCTCTTGTAAAGGCAACCGATGGGAAGAGTGCCTTAAAATTTTGCTCCGAAACGGTTTCTGCTCTTCTTCATTTCGCCTCTTGAGCAACCTATTTAAGGAATTTCGGCTATTTTCGAAAGATGAAGATCTGCTTGATATTATGTCAGAGGCGCATCTCAAAGTGTATTCCTCTGAGAACAGCAGGATCATGCACACAGACTTGAGAAAAATGATAATGCGGTGTGCCATATTATCAGGATGTCCTGGGATAATCAAAAAGCATTTTGATAATCGCTTAGAGTTACAAGGCGATGAAATCCCTGCTGTACTATCCAGAGGTGATACTGAGACAGCTGCAGTAATAATTGGTTTGGGAATAGATATCAAAACAAAGCGACCTAATGATCCGTCTTTCTTGGAGGCGGCCATTTTGAGTCGGGACCAAAGGACTATAAACTGGGCCCTTGCTGCTGACACTGAATACTACGATCCAGGGGCACTGTGTGCTGCCGTAGAAATAGCTTTGGAACCGGAAGGTGTTCTCTGCTATAAGGATGTACTCACGCGCCGGCCCAAAACAGCGATCGCACATATCCTAGAGAGTACGGCGGTGGGCATCGCAGCTGGTGGCAATAAGATGCAGCTACTTCGGGATTTGCTCTCCATCATACCTCGCTCCTCATACTGCCATATGAGGGAAGACTGGGTATTCAATGATAAGTTCCCTGATCCTCGTAATCGTGAATTCTGGAGGAACTTCTGTTTTAAAGGGTCTCCTCTTACCTACGCTTTGGGAATGGGACGAGAAGAAAACTTTGCTCTAATGTTGGAGCGTGGCTACCAACCTGATGAATCAACTTTGTTTAGAGCAATTGAGGTGGGAAGCTTTGAACAGATCAAACTCATATACGGCAGCGGCGTTGGCGACTTGATTGTAGGAAGCCCTTCATGTCATTCCGCATCAATTCTGAAAGTTCCATTCAACATGTCAATTCTTCTCCAAATTGCGGCACGCCGCAATAGAACTGATGTCATCCAATGGTTACTGGCACAGAATCTAGTGATTGGAGAGTGGTTAGAACATTGGATTCTTAAAATGAGTCCACTACAATATGCTGTGGACAATGGGAATCTCGAATTAATAACTATGCTGCTGAGGCACGGTGTATCTCCGAACGAGGAGCCAAAGGTTGACGGAAGTACGGCATTGCAACTGGCAGCCAAAAGAGGCTACATTGGGATTGCGAAAATACTAATTAGCCATGAACCTCCAGCCGATGTCAACGCACATCGCTCGGTATTCAGAGGTTTAACAGCACTAGAATCGGCAGCCGCTACCGGCCGTCTTGACATGGTCCAGTTCCTTCTTTGTAACGGCGCGAAGACGGAAGGAACTGGGCAGAGACAATATATTCGAGCAATCAAGCTAGCCCGAGACGCCCAGTGTATAGAGATTGTGAACATCTTGATGTCACATCGGGAATGGACTCAACAGGACGAGGAGTTGTTTAGAAAAGAGGATATACGTGCTAGGCCTGGTGTTGACGAATCTGAGTGTTCCGACTCCGAATGTAGGCTCCCTCATAAATATAAACCACTGGGGGGGCTAGCCGAAGATGGCGAGATAACGACAGTAGTGTACAGGCTATTTGAGTTTTCCGGCTCAAAATGTTTTAGTTTAACTGATGAATCTCAATCAGTAGATCGATTAGATCCTGGAATACAAGAGGACGAATATAGAGATGATGACAGTGGGCTAGTCTCAGTGGATGGGAATATTGACAAAGAAGATATGAAAAACAGGTCTATCGATAGTACATCGACTCCGTGGAGTGAAGAGATGACATTGGAAGAGGCAGAGGCAGCGTTCATTTCATGGGATGAAGATTAACGAAGCTCACGAATGATGCTACACTTTTCTTTTTAACATAATATATACAGGTGTTTGGATGGTTATTGTTGGGTCATTCATACTACTTCGCAGCCTACTACTAGTGGGATTTTACAACAAATCTAAACTATCCCTTACCTCTACTAAAGTGGCTAGTACATTGGGACTTCTCGCAGCATCTATCGTGCGTTTCTCTGCAAATGGGTATAGGAAAGAGCCCTTGTGGTTTTCCGACTGGAAAATAAATACCCCACGAACTCAGGCTAGATGCTTATTAGTTTATTAGCTGTTCAGGCGATGACTATGGAGTCTAGATGTACCAAGATATTCCCGCTTTGCTAGAATATAGCTAGGAGGAATTCCTGTCCAGAGAATAGAGTTAGATTATTATTCAAGAACCTGCGATGAGCGTGAGAATACGCTAGCAATTCCAACATCGATAATATCACCTATAGGGTAAACTTATTACATGGACATCTAGTCTCTTTTAATAGGATGTCGTCCAATAATAATAGGTGATGAGAATTGGAACATTTAGAGATGTGCTTTTTGCTTAGGTAGCACCTTCATCAGAAGGTGTGTTATTTTAGGGTCTTTGCCATTGTCTACCAAAACGGGTCTTGGGCTATTCGGCATTGAAGTGAGTGCGGTGTACTGGTCACCCATGGTGGATTGGTATTATCAGATTTTTATAGCCTTTTTAGTAAAATAAAGTGCAATTATAGTTTCATAGTAATATAAGCTAGCGACCGAAGTAATTACTTAGGGCGCATCTACACATTTTCATTAGAGGTTGTCGTCATAGATGGTGTAAGCCGGCGGGTTGCCGACTTGGCATTGACCCAGTTCGGAACTAGGGCAACTATAAGAGCGAGTAACAATAACAAGGTGGCAATTATAGGGCCTAGTATGGCGAAAACCGTGAAGCCGTACGAGACGCGATGAAATGCCTTGTTGTTTTTGAGTGCATCCGTCGATAGCCCCACCTGCATGGCGGTTAGGACGATGGCAATATAGACAGTAGCAGCGGTGATCCAAGAGAGGTTCGCTATGAAGAAATCTGTGTAGCTATGCCACGGGTCGTAATACATTTGGAAAGAAGGGGGGTCTCTGAAGACGTAGATCCAGTTAAGTCTGCCCAGTCGCAACTCTCCCCGCTGAAACCGCCGATGCACCTGGCTGCGGACTTCGGGATGCAGAAGCTCGGCCGCAAGCTTCCTCCAAGTTGCCCAGTCGGGCTCATTTCCAGCGTCCTTCGGGATGAGGCCCCTTTCGAGAGCCAGCTTGAGGTCGACTGGGTAGGTTATAAGGCAGGCGTAAGTATAAAGAAGCCCAAGTGCGCTCTTTCGAATCTCTGATCGGGATGGTGGTGAGCCGTCTGGGGTCGACAGAATGCTCGTTGATGTAGACATGACTTGCGTGGTCGCCAGGGTTATCGGGGTTGCAACTCGTTCATCGCCAGCCAGACCGCTTGATGGCAAGTGTGCGGCCCAGAACTCAGGCTCTAGAAGATAGCGCGGTAGGGGTTTGAGAAATATCTTGCCACCACCCCAAACAAGGTGCATATCCAGGGCATCAGTAAGGACGATCATTCTTCCCAGCTGGACCTGAGTAGTTAGTGACCTCGGAGGTCTTGGATAGCCGACACGCCAGAGCTTGGAGTGGATATTCTCAAGGCGCTCCAGGGAGAATTCGACTTCGAGAAAGCGGGAGAATGTGTTGTGATCTATGACATGGATATTTTCATCCGA
The DNA here is from genome assembly GCA_022495175.1 of Hypoxylon argillaceum. Classification (NCBI taxonomy): domain Eukaryota; kingdom Fungi; phylum Ascomycota; class Sordariomycetes; order Xylariales; family Hypoxylaceae; genus Hypoxylon; species Hypoxylon argillaceum. Next base: position 73,276 of record MU378166.1, read on the forward strand.
GGCTCCAGTACGAAAAGAGACTGGGAAATGCTCTAAAGGGCAAATCTCATACGGTTTTTGAATGTAACTATCTTGCGTCCCTGACCCCGATGCTGGGGGCCCCGGCTTGGCCGCGAGGATCGAAGGTGGGGATTTGTAGAGACGGGTTTGAAAAGGAGAATCGGAGGTCTAAGGGCAAGAGCTACTATTAGTGCCAGAGTTTCAGATATCTTGAAGGAGGCATGGCCTACGGTAGTGCGATGAAGGCCATTTGAGTCCTCGAAGTTCATTGTCTGTCGTTTTTTGTTGTTGATCTAGAATAGGGTCAACAGAAACTTACTAGTACTAGATGGTTTTTGATGTACCTACCAATCGTGATTTTTATCGCTTATCTTATTTTACACAACAATAATCCTATAAGTGAAAGAATGATGCATCTCCAACTACCAACGGGGACCTGTTTCTCGGCTTCGAAATGTCTCTACGCCAATAGACAACGTGGGAAGTTCGTCTCTTCGCCAAAGAGAAGTTCTTAGGTGTGCTTGAGTTCGAGAAAATAGCCAGGCAGGCCCTCTGAAATATAGAGGCAGAGGGGGCTGGTTTAACGGAATTGGATGCTGTGCGACGCAATATTCCCGCCGATTTTGACGCCAAACACGCATTGCCGATGAATACTTATATTGGCTAGTCAATCTGTAAGAGAATAATGTATCGTGGGGGCCAAATGATAACCTTAAGAGGCCTATTACTAGACGTCTTAGAATTATATAAACACGCCTTCGCTTTTGAATCGAGACGCAAATGTGACTTGGATAACATCTCGGCTGAAGAAATTAGCATTTTGTCCCCAAGTGTAGCCGACTATCTGTTGACTTGTGCTTACCTGAGATATACTCCATTAATTAATCACTTGATGATGCAACCCAACTCCGCTGACATTATAGTGTTTATCTCCTAGAAGGCCGGGTTATAACTCTAGGCTCGCAAAGTTTTCGCCCGTCAATGCCCAACTACCCAGGTAGGTAGCTATGAAATATTCAATCTAAAGGATTTGATAGCATTAATGATTAGTGCAGATAATAACTACCTACCTAAGGACTAAACTACATACTGCTTAGGTAATACCTATCTCGTATACCTAGCTACGTACATAATATGCTATATCTAGGTATACCAGATTCTAGTTATTGCATATTGTTCGAGCTTAGTTTTCGCAGGCATCCTATGTTCCTAGTGGGGCTAGACGGTAAGTGTGTAGGTACACAGCCCTAGGCTTACCTGCTGTGCACAGCCCGCCGCAGCCTACTTACTTCCTGCAACTTCTTTTTTTGCGTAGCTTACATACCTATAGATTTATATTGTATTTGTTTATATTAACCTATCAAAATAACAGGTCATAAATCTCTAGTTGCGGCCGAGCAGATCTACATTAGTTGAGTGGTAGCGCTGTATGCTGTTTTGCTTCAGCACTTTGCCCTCCAACTTCTATTAAAGCTCTCATCCCACCTGCATCTTTCGCAAATTTATTTTATGACAATGGGCTGGGTAAAGATGATCAAGCAAGTTTTCAATTATTTAGCCAACTTAGAATGGACAGAACATGTTCAGTCTACTTGCATATTCTGCGATCGTGCAAACTTTAATACAATCGTCTTTGAAGTAAGTCACACACGCGCACCTGCTCACCGAACATGCAGTTGAGAGAGGCACGAGGCTAATCAATCATGCAATAACTCAAGGACGACAGTGTAATTGCTATTGAAAACTTGCACCTTGGAGGTCAATTCCACTGGCTCATAATGCCAAAGGCACATGGCATACGAGATATCGAAGCCCTGAGCCATCAGCACCTTGCTCTTCGTAGGTTTTATTGCAAATTTATCCTCGTATTTGTATTCCCTATACCTAATTGCACTCTTCGCGTTTCTAGTAAAAGAAATGGATCAGGTCAAAAAACATTTGGTTGACAAATATTGCTCTGGCATACCTGATTCAGCTATCATTTCAGGGTACCATCGAGGACGTCGGCCGCTTGTAGGGAAGGTTTACTATCCGGATATTATCTCGATCCACCATCTCCATCTCCATGTTATTGTCAAACCTCGATGGATATTGCGCCTTTTCAAGTACCCCGCGTGGCTGCCTCTCATGTGGAAATCGGATGTCACCGTGATGCGAGAAGTTCAGCGACTGGTCTAAGGCTCCTCCTTACGGCTATTAATAGATATGGTTGTCAACAGGCTACTAAGAGAGCTTACGTGTGTCTGCTCATTCTAGCCCAGCTTGGGATAGTTCGAGATAAGGCCTCGAGGTTTCTTTCCATCATATGGAGACCACGGCGCATTTTGAACATCTCAGGGAATCGATCGGGGATTTTCATGTACATGGTGAGTGAAACGCTTAGAAAAGGCGTAATGTGCTGTGTACTGATTATCCCATTTATTAAATACTATCTAAGATTTGAACATGTTCGTTTAGAATCCCCCCTAGAGCTGGTCTACCTAGACGACTTTTGCCTGTAGCTAGAACCAAAAATATATAGTTAATTAACAAGCAGTATTGCTGATAGTTACCCATTTTGTTTTTAATTATAATGACTAGCAGGCCATATGAGTGCTGCGATAACTGTGCTCCAATTTTGTCAACATTTGCATGTTTCCTGTTACTCGAGGTGTTTACGCCAGTGAGAAGGCTATGCCTGCAGGATCCGAGTCAACAAAACAGCATGTGTCTACAAGGGCCATGGCAGTCCTACTCAGACGCGATATTTCACATTCTACGCGTGTGCCGCGACAGACCAATCAGCAATGTTCCCGGCCTGGTTATAGATGCTTAAGTGCATACAACCATGCCTATTTATACGCCAAGACACAGCTGATAAGTTATAGTATTTAGCAATAAATAAGCTTACATCTCTGTCCAAGGCAATCTTGCTTGACGTTAAAAATACTTAGCTTGCTACGTGGATTACGTAGCCAGACTAGAAAGTTCTTAGTGTATCTTAGAACCATATTTGTATGTAGATAGTCTGAGTACAAAAGAATGATCTTGTTAAGGCACTGCATTGTGTATATATAGGCTGGCTCGGTCCCCTCCTCTCCAGAGTATTCTAGAGAGTAAGAGACCCTTTGAGGCCATAGCCATTTATTAGATCAATAGGAAGCACAATTCCCAAGTCCAGTATAACTGCCCTTGTGACAGGCACTATATACTATCGGAATCAATCGGGGCTAGTCTAATTGTCGTTAGGTAGAGAGTTACAGCGGCTCAGCCCGGTTACGTTTAGGTCGCAATTTGTTAGAAATAAGCGGACTGGTCTGATTGATTGATCTGGTCTTTCGAACAAAAGGGACCACCTTCTAGTTAGATCCTTGGGGGTCAATCTACAACTTTACCCCTTATTGGCAACAGAGTATATATACTCATAGAGTCCTCAGAAGAGTGCGCCTGCTGGTGCTTCAGTAACACCTGCGTTATTTCATCATTCGTTCCTGCTTGCTCTATTAACTTTTTCATATCGTGGAGATAGGGGGTCGCTTCGAGCAGAAGCTCAACCATAGCGACTGAGCCCTTCTGTACTGCAATGCAGAGTGGTGACATGCCCTTAGAATTCTCGGCGATGGGGTTGGACTGATGATTCAGGAGGGCCGAGACCACGTTAAGAGACGGGTTGGGGGATTGACATGCGAAATGCAGTGGTGTCTGCCAGGCTTCCGTGACCATGTGAGGATCGACGTGTTCTTTAGACAAGAGCGCAGTGACTACCCTTTCCCATCCCCCGAACGCAGCAAGGTGGAGCGGCGCGAATCCCTTGTCGTCTTGTGTATTGGCGTCCGCGCCCTTGGAAAGCAGCAATCGAACTATGTCAACAACCCCGGCAGCGGAAGCGACGTGGATGGGTGTTCGATGCCATTTGTCCGAAAAGTTAATATCAAAGCCAAGTTCGAGGAGGGCTAGGACCGTCGGTTTTGAAGCGCTCTCGCAGGCCAGGAACAGTGGATTCTGACCAAATTGGTCGTAACCACCGTAGGGTGGCACCAAGAGATCTAGAATGCCGTGATGGCCGCGCTCGGCAGCCCAGTGGATGGGCGTCATCCCGAAGGCGTCCGTTATGTATGTCTGGGACCCGCGGTCTATAAGCTCTCTCACCACCTGGCGATTTCCTAAAGCCGCAGCTAAGTGGAGGACCGATGGCTTTCGTGTGTCGTCCTGATCGATGTAGTTGTAGTCGGCACCGTGTTTGAGGAGCTCAGTGACAGCTTCTTTGTCGCACCGGCGGACGGCAAGGAGGAGGAGCCGGTCGAGGTAGCCCTTCGACCCTAATACCATGATCTCGGATGGGCTTTTCAGCATACGTCTAATTTCGTCCCAGTGCCGCTCAGCTGTCTCGCCCGTGTCCATAGGCTCGAACACCCAACCAAGCAAGAAGAACTGCTTTTCCCACTGTCTTAACCTCCCCCAATACTCGTAACTCTTAAGAGACTTACTATGTTGGACATTCAAGTTATTCGCCTGAATGTGCTTTTCCAATATGGTGAGCGTATTTTGCCCCAAATTTACAGTCGCGCACCGTTGATCCAGGGCTATATGTGGGAATCCTCTCCAATTTCCTATGCTATAATACAGGTCTAACATTTTTGACAAGTCATAGCAGGCTAGGAGACACGAGAGCGGTAATTCGGCAACTGGTGGGAGGGCTACCTGAGAGAATCCACATAGGAGTCGTCTGGTTTTAGTATTTTTCCACGAGGTCTTCAGTAGATAAAGGGCTCTATCGGAAAATTGGTAGTTCCATTGGTCTGATAATTGAGCGGCCTTTAGGTGCGTAAACCAGCAACAGAGGGGGTAGCCGAAATACTTCATGCGCATCGGATACCCTAGCCAGTCGGAGCCATGTCTTGCCCCCTCGCCTGTCTCATCTATGTTTCCCATCGATTCGAGGCAGTGCATGGCCAGATGGTAATCAACGTAAAACTGAAGATTGTGACTACTAAGCTTCCGTAGGAGGAACGTCTTAAGCGTAGGGTCAATAAGTATCAACGTGTCGTCTATGATTTTGAGCAACCCTAGAAACTCATGCTCGTGTTCATAGAAGTTAAATTGACAACCGATGTCTTTATAGAAGTGTTGATCAAGTGATTCCGTTTGAGTTTGCTTTCGATACTGCGATGCTAGGTGCCTCACCTCAGTATTCAAGCAGTAGGCTTCTAAGGTAGTCAAGGGCTGAGCTGCCGCAGCGACTAGGAATAGGAGACCGATGTACGTGCCATGAAGAGAGCTGGCCATGTATTTGAAAACCCACTCGTATAAGCTGTCAATTTTCTGGTCTTCTGGGCGTTTGTCATCCAGGTACAAATCCATGAGGTAGTTGGCAAACCGAAGGATGTCACGTTGGGACCGTAATTCCCGAAAGGTTTGATCGGCGATAGTTACCGCTATATCCGACGTGATACGCATGGAGCGAATCTTCTCGACGATAGCATCCAGCTCCGCGCGTGTAAGGCCGTTGTGCGTCCTAAAATCATAGTATAAAAGGCGAGGAATGTGGTCATCGCGTTCCCATAACCCCGGAGCACTGTTTCGTATTCTTCGTAGATAGGAAGGGAAGTTATTTACCTGAATAACTCTATTTGGGAACTGGATCTGAGTTGTATCGTGGCTTAAAAAGACGTTGATTGTCTTGGTCCGTAGACAATCCAGTAAGCTAAGGAAGTATTGGAAGTGCGGTTGGGCCATAGCTGAATTACTGTCTAGACCGTCTATAACCAAGGAAACTTCCCCGACTTGATCATCGTGAAGAATTGAAATAAAAATCTCTACAAGGTCTTTAATTGTGAATAAATTCACATCAAAGTCTTTGTAGGTAAAATGACTCGATGATTTAGATAACGTGGTGTAAGGGTCTGTGTCAAGTTGCGACCCCTCGACACGTTGGTTACCATCCACTGTATTTTCCGCATCCCACTCTGGCCACCTCGACTCGGCGGGGGCAAAGACTCTGCGAGTCGGGAAATGGCGAACAAGTGATGGTATTAACTCAAGAAACTGGAGTAGGAACCGGTAAAGCATCTGGATAATGGTGTCCTCGGAGTTTAGAGCATTTCGAAAAAAATAACTTAGGACACACTTCTGCGGGAAATTGTTATCAGAACTGCTAGGTTCTGGCCACCATTCGTCGATGGAAGGGAGATTGTTTATGGCGTATGGCTCCAGCACTGCTAAGGATCTCTTCAAAAGACGGGATTTGACTAGGCACTCAGTTAAAGCCAGGCGCAAGAATACCGTCAGCTTCATCTAAATGAAACTTACTAGTAGAAGCAAATTGGCAGATTACTGAAGACGGTAGCAGCTCATTGTCGTCTTGACTTTCCTGCCCGCAGTAAGACTTCAAGCTAAATATATCTACATACAATGTAAGTGACGTAGCAGAGCACGGATGAAATTAGTGAAAACTATACCTTGGACAGCAAGTACTATATTTTGCTCCGATATTGGCGGTAGAATAGCAGCGGGTTTAATATACACGTGGGGGTAGTATTGCTTCATATCCTTATCGCGGATAGTCCGGAGACAGTATTTAAGTCTCTCATACCTAGGATCCAAGCGACCCTGGAATTGGCACATACTGAAGTAATTGCCTGGTAAAGTGTCTCGAGGCGTGCGCGTGTGGAGTTTTCCGTATTGGCAACTCGTAACCTTGTTACTGTTAGATATTGCACAAACATGGGTTGGATGTAGGTAAAATGGGATAACTTGCTAGAATTGGTGAGCTGATTCCTGGCGTTTCGTGTTGCTCATAGAAAGAAACTATGTCCATCGAATACCCGTCGAGGACGGAATTAAATCTAGAAAGGAAGTTGTCTATATGTTGGAGCTCATAATCACACAGGGTGCTGACCCCATCTGAGGATCGAACGTGTTCGCCAGCTACCCCGTAGATTCGCTCTAAGATGGGCCACCACCCACGAGAAAATAAGGCTTTGTGAGGGGTACCAAGGAAGATGGCGCCTCCATTAAGCATTGCGAATACATCGTCTGATATTTCACGCTGTCTTGTGAGAGGGGCATTTTGGGCTTGAATACATGCCTATGTAGCAAGGTTAGGATTAGATGCTAGGTACATGCTAAGATAATAGGAGGGGAAGTGAGGGAGCTCACTGCTTCAACTATAAATCCACCAAGACTATGGGCAACCCAGATTATAGGTCCTCTATCATAAAGACCTTTCCTCGCTTTCTGGAGGACTAATGTAAGATTCTCTGCAGCAGTTTTGATTGCATCGCAAGTTGGCTCGCTCCAGAATCGCGTATCGTAGTTGAAGAGAAGCACCCGGGCACCCGGAAGGTCGTTCACGAGGTAGTCTGGCCAAAACACATGGCCGCACGTCCAGGTATCAAATCGGTCCTTGCCCAGGGCATGCACGAAGACAATACTTCAAGGGTCCTTATTAGCTCTACTGCTGAGGGGGCTAGATTTAATCTCGCCTAGATTAACTTACTCAAGGTTGGAAGCGGCGTACTGAGACCGACACTCTAGAAATACTCTTTTGTCCCTCTGAGGAGAGATCGTGACATGTAGTTGGTTATCTTTAAGGAAGAACGATTGCACACGATGAGACCCATCAGGCTTACTCTTGCCTGGTTGCGTAGTTGACATTGTAATACCTAATGTTGGAGAAGTAAGTCCCCGAGTGAATAAAAGGCTCGCTAGCAGTCAGGAAGAAGGGGAAAGCACCGAGGGGACCAGAGGCCCTATCTATATTGCCAAAACACTACTACGGCCACCCCTATAAGGCCTGAGGATATCATCATCTGACACCCCATGGCACCGGAATTCTGGGTGTTGACTGAGCGATGAATATTCCCTAAGGTTCACTACGGCGTCTAAGGCGGGGGCTTATAACGTGTCGCGTGGTGCAAGGCACAAGTCATATCGAGGGAAAACAATAATAATAAACAAGTACAGAAGTGCAAGTGGCCCGTGCGAGCATTTACGCTCATCCATCGTAAGCCTTAACATAAGTATTAGCTGGGAGTTTTCTTCATAATAAATCGATTCGAGAAGAGAAGCTAACGTAAGGCGTGGAATGATCATAGAAGATACAAGGCAAATATTTGAAACGAAAGATAAAATAGTTGATAATATGTTTCGAAATTGGGCATCGGGTAATCATCTGCGATTTATAAATTGAATATTTGTAATAATCATTTTTCGACGTCGACCGGATCAGTTCTAACAGTCAGGAATAACTCTCGGCTCGGTGACTTCAAGTGGGCATTAGAGGGTAAGTAGCTGGTGGTCTAGATAGCGGTACCTAGACTGGATTAATGTGGCTGGATTGGACTTCTGAGATGAACAGTTTTTTCTGCATGTGTGTGGCACCTGCCACGGACTGCCAGCGCCTAGTGTCTGGCAGGACCCTGGCAGGCCTAACGGCCCTGAATATACGCATACCATCTCTCCAAATCGGTGAGTTGATATGATTGACCACCTAGATAGAGTTTTCGTAGTAAATTTCTTATGACCGCCAAGTTGCCTACCTAGATAATGAAGAAAGAACGCAATAAAAATGAATAAGTACCTATTAGGGAGCGGAATACCGAGCAAGTAATTTTCATCACGTGACTAACGTAAGTACTACGGATGGATCAACGTGCGCAAGCCACACCTATTCACCACACCCATTCACGCACCTATTCACCATCAGCCACACTAGGTCGCCTAGGGCAAGACCCCCATATATTTTTTTTCCAACATTGAATTTCGAAAGGAAGAGTTGCAATCAACACACTACCGCAAATTTCCCCACCGAACTCCCAACGCTCCCGCATCCATCCCCCGACGGCATCACCACGACATCAGGCCCCCAAATCCACTACTGCCTATTTCACCGATCAACTCTAGAGGATCTTCATCATGTCGCACGATTCAGTATGGGGAAGCCGCCCTCACGGGTACGGCAAGGGCGCGCGTCAATGGTAGGCAACCCTGGTCTCGAAATTGCTCTGCTGCGACTAACCAAATCTTTGCAGCCGGATCTGCACTCACCGCGCCGGTCTCATCCGCAAGTATGGCCTCGAGCTGTGCCGTCAATGCTTCCGTGAGCAGGCGGGTCGTATCGGCTTCATCAAGGTTTGTCCATCCATCCGTCCTCTTCTTTTTGTGGTGGCATCTGACAATTTTAGTACCGATAATCGCCCGTCACCCAACCATGGCTCCGGCCCCCTCCCCGTCATCGTCATCTGTCGCTCGACATAGCACACGTCACACGAACTAGGAATGGAGACGAGGAGACTACTAGGAAAAAGCTCATAGTACGGACACACAAGGAGTGGTCACAGGGCTAGGCTAGTGTATTAGGGACCGAGAGCCAAAAAAACAAAACAAATTTCTACACGTTCTGATCTGCTGCCGCTCCCCTTGAATATCGTGATATTGAACAGGCCCAGTGCTCTCCGCCTTTTGTGACAGCTAACCGGGGGAAGTGCCGAGCAAGCTACAGTGGCAAGCCGCCTCAGCATTCTACTGCGTACAATACAGCTAGCTATGGCATCATGAACTTGGTCAATTGGTTACAGCAGGTTCTCAATGTTCGCCAGCGCGCCGAGTTAGACCTTCTGCCTTCTGTTCTTCAGAGTTTCTAAAAGACTGCCTGGTGGCAATTCCATACCCACCAGCCACAACAACCCAAAATTGTGGGCGAAGGCTCTTCAGATAAGGTAACAGATGATCCGCTTCTCACTCTAGTGTACCAAAGGCTGAGATGGGAAGTCATTTTTCAGTCTGATGGCAACGGTTTGATCATGCCCAATCGTAACAATGGCCCAGACCTTCGTCAGCATAGGTCACCGAAGCATCCACTTCTCTCTACTCACGTCCTGACATAGTACCCTGTAGCTACTTTCCTTAGTAAGACGACAAGCCTAAGGACGGGAATCTGGCGTGGACGATTTCGCAAGCGATGCCATATCCGAGATAGACTTAGGACGTAAACGTAGAAGTAGAATGGTACGAGGAACATCTTCAACACATGCTTTGGAATCGCTATCTGTAACATCATCAAGCATCAACGCCGTCGTCTAGACCCACGTAGCAGACTACCTACGTAACGGGCAGTACCAGAACATTAAATTTGAAAATAAATGGGGTGTCTATTAGAAATCTCTTAGCGACGTTGCCTACACCTGTCATGATACTGCATAAATTTTGATACATACACTTATCAAACTTCATAGCCAGCTTTGGGTTTAGACGAGCTCTTGCAGAGCTGGAACCCAGTCATTAGGCTACCTCCATCTATGTAAGGGTGTCTCTTTCGTAAGTTCATGGATACACAATTGATCACGCCAAACGCCGCCGGCGTGTAATGTGACGACAAGCATAGTAGGACGATGCGTCTAAGTTAGGAGATAACGAGGCAGACCCGCCATCGTGTAATGCGTACGAGGACTATTGCCAATAAGATGGCGGCGTGTCGTTACGAATAAATCAAGTGGCTAGGCCACCTAGCTCGCTACAAGAGCATAAGTTCTTGATCCCGTGACTGTAGTCTTCATCGACGTGTTCGTCGGGCATGGTATCATTGTCTTTACATGAACGTCTACCTAAACTAGATCGTCGCTTTTAATTCAGCCGCTATCCTGCCGCAAAACGCTTGACTACGCCTTCAACTCCCCTCCCAGGTTGGGTTGTACAAGATATGGCCATATTGGCCATCGAGCCATATATAGGAGGCGGCCTGGTATGTGGGTCCTGATATATATATATGGCTTTCATTTCAAGGCGTCGGCTTAAAGAGCCAATCGCTATTCGCATCCACCATGAAGTTCGTTATGTTAAATTCGTTCGGCACGCCATTGGCGCCGTTTTCGCCGCTGACGGGCGTGTCTACGGCCATGTCGCCCCCGTTCGGACCAGCCGACGCCTCGTGGCTCATCGGGAGCCGGGGCACGTTGAAGAAGTCGAAGACGTCTAGGTATTCAAGCTCATTCGGGGCCGGCGTGCGAGCCGGCGTCACACTAGGAAGCCGGCTGGGCACGCCAGTCAGATGCCGCGGTTGGTGGCTGATGAGGAAATCTAGGTCGAATGCCGTTCTTCTCATATCGGCGAGGATCTTCACCGAGGAGGGCGTGATACGCTCCCCTGTCTGCCCCACGGCGCGCTCACTGTCGCTGTGTTCGTCGAGCACCCTCTGGAGTAACTTGCAGTATCGAGCTGCGACGGGCCAGTACCGGCCCATCTCACGCAACGTGTCCACAAGGAAGGCAATTTGCGGCGCAAGCTTGTGCTCCACCGTCGAGCCGTGGACAAGTAGCAGACGAGCGGCTACCCATAACGTGAAGGCAAAAGGAGGCCCCAGTTTCGTCAGCATGCCGTTCTGCACAACAAACTCGCCGAGAGCAGCGATGTTCTCAACCGCCCCATGACAGCGCTGGCTTGCACTATAAGATGGCGTGAAGATGGGGGAGCGAGTTGTGGGATAGGCAGCCGACGAGTGTAGTCGGATGACAGCCGTGTGATATGTAGCATGCAGCATAACCCATCCCGCGTTCAGGGTTTTGTTACATCCAGGCTGGAATAGTTTAGCCATGCTGCCGTATTCCCCCGGAAGCCCGAATTTCCACGAAGCCAACTTGTTGTCCAGTTCCTTATACCGGAGCTGCCATTGCTCGACGTCGTTCAACGCGCCAATATCGACGGGGAGTCGGAGAAACTGATGTATTTCGGAGAGAATACCGAGAATTTCAATATAATACGAGAATGCCCCTAGGTTTTCGGGCTTATTTATTTCGTGGTCTGGTTGCTCCTGAGATCGGTCTTGCGTGTTAAACCACCTGGTATCGATTTTTTGGTTCTTGATCCAGAGGTCATCCCGACAGGGCAAGCTCCGGTCGATGTCTTTATCAGCCAATCCAAAGTCAAAAGCTGTAGCAATGGTGGCATATCGGTCCAATAGATAAATCATCCAAAATAATCGACGTCTCGACTCCTCCTCGATAAAATCCCGAGGTTCCGGGAGAACCATGGCTCGTAACGTGTAAATGGAGGCATAACTAGGCGAGACCGAGAACGAGTTGCTCTCCACTGCAAGGCCCAGTTGTACAACAGACCGAGTGATGAGAGCCATGATGTTCCATCCAGGGGGCCCATTACTACTGCCGCAAAGGTCCAGGGCCAGGATCACTAAGGCCTGGAGTGATTGAACCGATGAGTTGTCTAGACCATATAGGAGCACTCTTTGTTTCGAGACATCGTGATAATGCCGCCTCCGTTCATCGGTGAGCCGGGCATCGGTTGAGAAGCGTAGAGTCGTAGCTACTATGGCATGTAGTACTATCCTGTCTGCCTCGTCCAGCGTAGATGGCCCGAAGAGGGCATCTAAAGTGGTCTTCCGGTGGAGAATGGGACACCAGGTATTAATATGTTTGAAGTATAAGTCGGCTAGCCCGTACAGGAGATCATAAGGGGGAAGGTCCTGGTCGGGGGAGATCTGCGTCTGACTTTGGGCCATAACCATCCCGGGGGACTGAAGAGACTGCTGGTGTGGCTGACCATAGTAATCCTGGGTGGTTGTACTCGGTTGCATCGTAGATAGATGACTGGGGGGAGAGATGCCGGCAGGCTGCATCTGCGCAGAGAATCCATCATTCACCGAATGTATGGAGGCGGATGGTGGCGGGAGCCCGAAATCAGGGCCCTGGGTTGCGGACGAGAAGGAGATGGGCTTCTGGAGAAACAAGGCGGTCTCGGCCTGGGGGGTTCTCATAGGCTCAGCGGGGCGGAAAAGGGGAGCAGGTTCCCGTGGCGTGCCATGATCACTAGAAAGGCTAGGGTTGCTATTACGCACACTCGGAGGCGGCAATGGGTGGTGAGTAGGCGAGGCGCTGAGGAAATTGGAGTTTAGGATTTCCGAGTGGGATCTCAGAATCTCCTCGAGCCTATCTAATCTCTGCTCTAGTTCCCTGCCATAACCAGCCCTCAATCCGGGTTTCTTGCGCTCGCGATATTCGCAACTCACCGAGTTGCGACGACACCAACCACACGAGGGTTGACCTCGGTCACATTTTACCTATATCAGGTTAGCAAGTAGAAGGTAGGCGGACACCGTAAATCGATCAGCGACTTGCTTCCCCCTCAGTAGAGGCTATTCTTAGCAGAGGGTGTAGTAATAATAAACAGTGCGAACCTTTCTCTGTTTACATGTCTCGCAGCTTTGAGTGTAATGTTAGTATAAGTTATCTGCCATATGACGGGAGAAACGGTGATTTCATGGTTGGTGGAAATTTAACATATGGAGTCAAGATAGAGAATTGAGTACATTATAAGCTCGGCGAATCGACGCGACTTGTCTCTATTCCATCTCTTGGGCTCCTCGCTTTTGGAGAAGTGAGTGAGGTGGATCAGGAGGTTGCTGTGGTGCCGGATGTGACGAATGAATGGCCGATCAGGACAAGATAAGAATGAGACAAGGCGGGACCAGACAAGGCAAGACAAGACAGGCCAGTGCAGGACGGGACAGGACAGGGCCAGACTCACGAGACAGATATGGGTCTCTTGCGTTTCCCATTACGTAGGGCACCGGGGCTTTCATGATCGTCCTCCCCATCGTTGTCGTTCTCATCGGCGCTCATGAGATGGTTCCCATCGTCACTGTCGTTCTCGACAGCGGAGAGGGGAGCAGCAGCGGCAGCAACAGCCACGGATATGGAGGCGCGGGTATTATGATGAGGTTCATCTGAGTGTCGTTTGAGCTGGTGTTGGTGCTGGTGATGGTGATGCTGGTGATGCAGGCCGCCGTCCTGCGAGACCTGAGCGGTCTGCATGATTGGCAGGCCGCAGCCGTGCGGTGTTCTCGGTTCACAGTCCACAAGCACAAGTCCACAGTCCACAATTCACAATTCGCAGCACAAGGCTCAGGGTATTCTGATGCAGCAGTCGGGTTACTTCGGCGTTGCTGAGCGGTGTTAGCAGGCGAGGACGACTCGGCCACATGGCGAGCGAGTAAACCAAAAAAAAAAAAAAAAGCTCGGGCTAATGTTAAGTAGAAGGGGGGAAGATAACATCAGGTACGGCAGCAACTAGGTAGGTAGGCAGATAGATACCTATCTACTTAGGCAGACCAGACGGACAGACAAGACAGATAGATAGATAGTTATGCAGCTTACCCGGCGTGGTGGTAGTGTGTCTAGGTCGATTTACCTAGAGGAAAGTCAATCGTCTTTTTCTGGGGTTCTTAATCTGGGGGCGCTGGGGTCAGGCGGGTCGGCTTTTTGGAGCGCCTTAAAATATACGCCTTTTGCCATTGTGGGGGGGGACGCCTTTTTCCCCCAGGGAGACCCAGAGACACAGCCATTGGTCCAGAGGGGGCGCATGTGGGCCGCTCGGATGCCCTAGGCAAGGAATGGTCTTGGTGGTCTTGGCATCTAGGGCGCTAACAAATAATGAGGCACTTATTTTACAGCCGTTAAGCCAACCCAGCACACGAAGTAATTAAATCACATACATACCTATGTAGGTAGATAGATGCGTTACCCATTATTATGCATTGATGCGGATATTTCACTTCGGTTCTCTTTTCTTGTGATTGTTGTCACCAATCCTCCATCCATCCATCCATCCATCTCTCTGCCTGACATATATCTATAATATGGACTATATATATGTATGGAAGAACGGATGCACGCCGCCTCTTCAGGTACTTATGCATGCGCCTTTATTTCACCTCATTTCTCCAACTCTTGCCGAGGCTAGGCATTGCTTAACGGATGAGAAGACCAAACCAGGAGTAGTTGTGCTACAAGATGCCGGCCTAATGTATAATAGTGGACACTTCTCTCTCCATGGGTTTGCACAACATACCGCTCTTCTTCTGGTTCCCTGCTCAAAATTTTAATTTTTTTTATATGTACAGAATGCGGGGAAGCTGACCGATTTCCCCTCTTAGCCCCCGGACAAGCAGACGGGGTTGGGGGTTGGGTCAATCAGTCAATCCATCCACTCCATCCCTGCATCACCCATCCCAAGCCCCAAGCCATTATTCGGGGAAAACAGGGGTAACCGATCGAATCACTCCCCCCCGGAGACACGTGCCTGTCTCGGGATCCCAAGAGACAAGATAGCTGGTGTGGTTGGCAAAATAGAAAAGTAAGTGAATGATGATTCATAAGTGTTATGCTCATGTATATTGTAGACATAATAACGTACGCGTATAAGTAAGTATGCATACCTACTTACAAGTCAGGGACGGAGGGAGAGGTCGACGCTGTCTCCGTCTCCTCTTCGGCGCATCGTGCAATGCAATGGGGGTGGTAATGAAGCCATAATCGCTTAAAAAGCTACTATACTCCAGCCGTTGGTGATATACCTACCTATCCTAGGAGCAATACCGCACGCATGAGCATGTCTTCCATGGCGGTGGTGCGCTTATACCGATTCATATATACCTCTCTCTCTCTCTTTCTCTCTACCTATCTACAGCGTAGGAATGTGGTCTACCGTAGGCCTATCCAAATGGTTGACCCTACATATCCCGAATCGAATGATCATGTCTTCTCTCGATTCACCACATAAGCTTCCCATCGTGTCCTACCTCATCACAGACTCCTTCCTCTCTCCCTATTTCCCGTGAATGTGTCGTCATTCTTGTTCTCATTCTCATGCCCCAACTTATCCATTCGTAGTAGTAATAGCAGCAGTAGACATCGCAGGCATGGACTCTGTCTCCTTGAGACCAGGGGGGATATATATTTCTCTAGCCCTATGCAGCGACCAGGGCCTCGACACCACTAGTGATGTCATGTACTGGGATAGTTTTCTCACTCGGTTTTGTCTCCTCGATAGCGATAGATGGAACTTCAGGTGTAGCTTCAGGTACAGATTCTTCCGGTTTCGTCTCAGTCGGCTTCGCATCCTCTTTGGCTGCATGAGCAGCGGTAGGCTCAGACGTGGCCTCAGGTACGGCTTCGGCTACAGCTTCAGGAATGGTCTCCGGTGTCGCCTCCGCTGGTTTCGCATCCTCTTCGACGTGAACAACAGGTGCCTCGGATTCAGGTGTGACCTCGGGTGCGACCTCGGGTGAGACCTCAGGTGCGACTTCAGGTACGACCTCAGGTATGGTCTCCAGTGCTGCCTCCGTTGGCTTGACATCTTCCTCGACAGCAACGACAGGCGCCTCAGGCACCTCAGGCGTAACCTCCACCTTAGGCCCGGTCATCGGTGCCGGGTTGAGCAGGTAGTCTGACGGGATCAGCTTCGACCTCGCTGCGGGGTTGAGCGTGAGGCCAAAACCGGGCTTATCGAGGTCAGCGGTCGTCAAAAAGCCTTTGGTGGGGATAGGCTCGTCAAGGAAGAGGTCGCCAAAGACGGGTAGGACACTACGGCCGTCGGGCGAATTGGCGAGGTACTCCTGGAAGGGCGTGTTGGGCTGCGAGATGACGAAGTGATAACTATACGAACCGCTCGCGTGCGGCACGACGGGGATGTCGTAGGCGGCGGCCATGGCGGACACCTTGAGCAGCTCGGTGAGCCCGCCGAGCCACATGACGTCGGGCTGGATGATGTCGAGGTTGCGGCCCTCGACGAGCTTGCGGAAGCCGAAGCGCGAGTACTCGTGCTCGCCCGTCGTGAACTTGAGCTGCGGGTGCGCGCGCTTGATCTGCGCGAAGCCGTCCGTGTCGTCGGGGCTCAGGCACTCCTCCCACCAGTTGATGTCGAGGTCCAGGCAGCGCCGCGCCAGCTCGATCGTGTACGACACGTTGAGGCTCATGTAGCAGTCCACCATGAGCGGGAAGTCCGGCCCCACGCTCTCGCGGTGCCGCCGCAGGAACTCGACGTTCTTCTTCATCCCCACGTGCCCGTCCGCCGGGCAGAACGGCAGCGGCACCTTGGCGCCCCAGAACCCCATCGCCTTGGCCGCCGCCGGTTCGGGACCCGTGCAGTAGAAGTCGAGGCGCTCGCGCGCGGCGCCGCCGATGAGCTTGTACACGGGCTCGTTCCGCAGCTTGCCGAGGAGGTCCCAGATGGCTAGGTCGATGACCGAGATGATGGCTGTGGGCAGGCCTTTGCGGCCGTAGAACATGGAGGCGCGGTACATCTGCTCGAATAAGAGGTTTGTATTCCGGGGATCCGCGCCTATCAGGAATCGCTCAAAGTGCTTGTGAACGAGCCAGCAGGCGGGAGGGCCTATGAAGAAATTCGATTTAGTCATCTTGGTCTTCTCATTTTCATGAGATCTAGGAATATGTGTGGGTAAGAGAAAGAAAAGGAATTGCTTACCACCAAAGCCCGTGGCGATTCCCACGGTACCATCGGACGCTTCTATTTCCACTAGGAAGGATCCTAGAACGTTGATACCCCAGGTTGTTCTTGACTTCTTGTACTGATCCCAGATAGAGCAGGGCGTTGAGATATCTGAATCGACCAACCTGTCAAAGACACATCGTGTAAGTCAAGACCCACCCACAACTGCTTCTACAACGAATGGATTGCCCGTCCACTTACCAGTGTCCACCCTTCACATTATGATAATCACCGCCTAGTTCTTCGTTAGCATTGCTCTATTATACATGTTGCATGTATGGAAGTGTGCCTAGAGAGGTCACGTACCCGATCCGACGCCATCTATAATAAAAGACCGAATGGCCTTGATGGTAGGGAATTGCCTGACAGACTCCATGGCTACTTGCTTCCTCCCAGGTACTCGGCAGGGGGGTGTGACGGTGGCTTGAAGTCTCAGATTTTAGGTAACGCCACGGATGATCGATCGGCAGTGTGTCTTAGATCTTATTCTCTCTCTATGTCTCACCTTATCTCGCGCCCCTTGCAGGTAAGTAAGTACCAGAGTCCAGTTTCGAGAGAGAATTGGAAAATGTTCGATGAAAGTAAATAAGAAGGAATAGTAGACAGAGCTGGGCGTTTTATCTTCGAGGTTCGGAGAGACAAGAAAAACAGAGTACAGAAGCGTAAACAAAGCTACGGCTTTGCCCTTCCTTTTCACGGCCTGTCTCGGTACGGGCTCACGGAGAAGCACGACCGCTCGATGATGTCGGTTGCGGAACTAAAAGCGAGTTGAGTGGCCACTCATCGGCGCCAGATCTGCCGACCTGAATACCTCGCCTTACCCTTTCTTGCCGTACTAGGTATATGTTTTATCTCTTCCCCCACAAGGTCGCGCGACCCAGAATGCCCCCGTACACACGCCGCCTGTTCCCTACTTCCATACAGGGGAAGTCATTTGATCGTTCGCAAGCGTATAGTATATATCTAGCTTGTAGCAGAGTTCAATTCGCACCGAGTCCGTTATGAGCTATTTCGGCTTACTGCTCGGTAGTCTGAGACGCTAGTTTAGTGTCTATTCCTAATAGTCGATATCCTGTAATTGTCTATTTTCTCGTATTCTAATTGGTAGATCCATAGTTCTACACCGTTTTAATTATGATACAGAAACCCATGTGATAGGTACAGAGTCTGCAATACTCATAATAATATCTACAAAGACAACAGCAACTAACTACCTACGGTAGCCAAGAATGTGAAGCCAAGAATGTGAAAAGCCACGAGAATGTGGGGTAAGAGAGATGGTTAGTGCGGCGCGATGTCGAGCTTGTGAAGAACTCGTATGAGACTCGGGGTCTGTTACACCGAAGACCGGGGACGCGGGGTGACAATGTTACAGTTTGAATTGACATGTGGTCACGATACCAGTGTAATAGCGCATCCGAATACCCGTCTTGGTGCATCAGGAACGGGAGAAGAATCGGCGATTGTGGGTGGGAAGAAGGTGCTAGATAGACTTTCAAATAGTGTTGATCTGGTCTTTGAAGCAAACTAGTATCGTGAGCATTAGGTAGTTTAGACTATCTAGGATAGTAGCGCATCTTGTCTCTGGAGTTTTCTAACAACTCTCTAAAACAATCAATCAATTGGATAATTAATCAACAATCAGGACGAAACAACCAATTGTTGCACCAGCAAGATCATATTTGGTTACACGTTACCTTTTTAATTTACATATCACACGGATCTGAGACATGACTCTCTAGTCTAGTGAACCATTACACTGCAGAAGAAATCCCGCGAACTCATCACCAAACTAAGAACGCCTGCAAATACACCCACCATTGAGAAAGAAGCGCCAACACCAACCACTCCAGGCCAGCCAAAACACAACAACCCCTTCAAACCAGTATCTACATACCTACATACTTACGCACACATATAACGAGGGCGCACACACTTCCAACACCACCACCACCGCAATGCCACCAACCAACCTCCTCCTCGGCAAAACCGCCATAATAACCGGCGGCACAACCGGCATCGGCCGCGCCATCGCGCTCGAATACGTCCGGCAAGGCGCCAACGTAGTCGTAAACCACCTCGCCCTGCCCACCGACGCGCCCCATCTCGCCTCCCTCCTCGCCGAGGCCTCCGCCATCCGCCCGGGCGCCCTCCACCATCTCCCCGGCGACGTCACGGACCCGGAAGCGGGCGCCGCCCTCGTCGCGCGCGCAGCGTCCCTCTTCAGCGGCGAAGGGGAAGGGGGGGAAGAAGGAGAGGGAAAAGGGAAAGGGAAGGGGAGGGTCGACATCTGCGTGAGCAACGCCGGCATCTGCACCTTCGCCGACTTCCTGACCCTGCCCGGCCCCCTGTTCACGCGCACCGTCGCGACGAACCTCACCGGCGCCTTCTACGTCGTGCAGGCCGCCGCGCGGCACATGGCGTACGCCAACGCGCCCCCGGGCGGCGCCATCATCGGCGTGAGCTCCGTCTCGGCGCTGGTGGGCGGCGGGCGGCAGGCGCACTACACGCCCACCAAGGCGGGGGTGCTCAGCCTGATGCAGAGCTGCGCCGTCGCGCTGGGGCGGCACAACATCCGCTGCAACGCCCTGCTGCCGGGCACGGTCCGCACCCAGCTGAACGAGGGCGACCTCGCCGACGAGGCCAAGAGGGGCTACATGGAGGGCAGGATCCCGCTGGGCCGCACGGGCGTGCCGGGGGACTTGGCGGGGCCGGCGGTGTTTCTGGCGTGCGAGGAGCTGAGCGGGTATGTGACGGGCGCGCAGCTGCTGGTGGATGGGGGGCTGTTTGTTAATTTGCAGTGAGGGCTATGCATACTGCCTGTGCTATGCTGTTGGTGGTGGGGATGGCTAGGATACGTGCATGAATGCGTGTCGAGTGGTGACAGACACCCCCCTCGTAACGCTTAGCTTGGAGTAACGAACGGGGGAGGATAGTCAGTATCAACATCAATGTGACTATAGGTACGTAGCGGCGCTCCAGGACGAGACCCCCGCTCCGTTGGTGATGGAGCGGTATCAGGATGATCAATTCATTCGGTCAACATGTCGCAATGTGGTTCGAGTCCGAGATGGATAGGGACTAGAGAAGTTGGGTTGTTCAACCCGGTGCATCATATTATTTTGCGCCGTGCCATGAGCGGGCAACGAGGCATCTTTTCGTGTAGCTGATAGGTACATGGGAGATGCGACAGTACACGAGTCACAAGCCGACCGCCGGATTGGGGCATGATGAGCCCGGATTCGCCAATCGCGGCTGAAAGAACGCTGTATATCTCACTCGGTATGATTTTCACATGAGATCGTCACAGCTAGGAAAAGATAGCACGGCACATTACGACGCATCATGGAACATCGCATCTGATCGCAGATACACGAGTCTGGTTAAGAAAAGACCATATTCTATTCTGGAATGGCGTATGGCGGTGCCCCAAAAAATACCCAAAAAAATTTCCCAAAATATGTAATTTGCCCCCCCCCCCTTGCGCCTGTCAATCGTATTGACGAATGAACTCCAATCCTCTTCAATATCCTTTGAAAAGCTGTTGATCCCCCGACTCTATAAATGAACGAGTCGATAGAGGGATGGATGAAGTGATGGACGCATCAGTAGATGCATAGATGAGAACCCGTCTCTAACATGATCTATGTCTATCCGGGTGAAAGGAAGGTATAAGATATCGCTGGTAGAAGTAGACCGGCGTAGTATCATAAGCATAATGAATGATGAACGATAAAGCAATTTGGTCATAATCGCGTTAACGGGCAAGTAATTCCACTGATGGGGAACTACATGACCATGCGGAGCTCGCGCTCCTCGGCAGGACTGATGACAGACAGTTCATGCATTTCTTTGTCGTCTTCGAGCGAAAACGCTGGCATGTCCGTAAGTCTCGGCTTTCGTGTCACTTTGCCGTCTTTCCGGCGCTGCATCTCGCGGTCGATGCCGTGGTTCACCGCATCCAGAACGTTTTCTACCGTAACCCGAGGTTTATACGCCGGCTCCGTGCCGTCTTGATAAACGCCTGTCTTGACGAGAATGCTGTACCAGTCATTTTCCGCACGCTCGTTGAATAGGTTGGTCCCTCGGATGTCACTCTCGGGTGTGTCGCCTACAAAATAAACCGTGTTAGGGGGGGCGTTGAGTCTGTGCTCATTCTTCCGCCATCGCTTCAAGAGCCGCGTGGCGAATTCAAAGGTGCCAATCTGGGGTTTGCCGAAGGCGTACGTCGTTAGCGTCTTACCCTTCGTGACTGATTGGAAGGTGTATTCCACGATTCCACGCAGGGCACCCATGCCGAGACGGACATTCTCGTGGGCCGCCGACCAGACCACGTCGTTGTGGGAGAAGTAGATGGGCGGGCCCTCGTCGAACGTCTCTGACAATGTGCCGATTCGGCCACCCTTAGACATGGCAAGGTCGATGATAATCTGCAGATCACCTGCCCAGTCGCGCGAATCAGCAAACACGAAAATGGCTTCGATGACAACGTCGCTGAAATCACGTTCCTTGGAGTTCTTGAGCTCCTCGGGCGTCAACTTGCGGAACGGCGTCGTCGCGCTATTCGCCTTGATGATGTCACCCGGGGTCACAACATCCTTGAAACCATAGCTCTGGGCAACCGTGCGGCACTTCTCGCCCTCGCCGCCCACTACAAGGACGGTGTTGTGCTTGGTAGCCATCTCCGACATGGGCGTATGGCCACAGATGAACTGAGCCGGGGCAATATCTATCTCGAGCTGCCGCGATAGGTCTCCGCACCTTTCGGCTTCGGATTTGCCGCCGCCATTGGTCAGGAAGATGTACGGGCTAGGGTGGTGGTTAGCCGGGCCTTCAGGAGACAGGGACACATCAAAATCTACTCACATCTTAATCCCATACGCGTTCTTGCCGTTGAGGACTTTCATAGCCTCAATAGCCTCAGGAATAGGTCGACCACCTCGTACGAGGACGCCATCGATATCAAAGGCGAAGGCGAAGCTGTCTGCTACGAGAGACTCATCTTCGCCTTCGGGAGGGGTGATGGGCGAGTCGGTGGCGTCTAATTCCGGGGTTGGGGCGGCACTGGTAGAGGGGCTCAAGGCCGGAGCGGTTTCCGTTATAGACGGAGACTCACTCGGCGACTCGCCCGTCATCAGCTTATGAGACAGCTCTGTCCGTGCATTCTTGATCTCCTTAGTGAAGCTCCCGTGGTGGAAAGACGGGCCCTCCTGGGGTTGATCTAGTGGAGAAGACATGGTAATGGATACGGTTGATGGAGTAAGGAACGAACTCGACACGCGATGAAAATCAACAGATGGGGCTGGAGTGGATGTTATTAGAGTTATAATCCGCAGGAAGAGAGGAGCTTTCCGGGGAAGACGCTGGGGAAGTTAATGTTTATATAGTTTAGTGTGCTGATGAACAGGTAGGCCGCCTCTCTTAGTTTTGGGTTGCAAACAAGCCCAGTGGCACTTTTGACATCGATGATTGAGGCCAAACTTGTCTGTACCCTACCCACCCTGATCCCGATGTCTGAGAGTGAACGCCTAGGAAGGAGTGAGTAAAAGTGGATGAGGATGTGGATAGATGGGTGGATATTGTCGCCCACTCTATGTAGATCTTGCCTCAAGCGATAACCAAAAAAATCTGTCTCTGGTCTGCCCGGTGCGGGACTGTGACTCTCTGCAGTACCTGGTATCATGCTGCAGGAATATCGGTATTGCCATCTCCAATCGTGTTTGTACTTGTACTGTATGGTCCGAATAGAGCGGCCAGCCGTGCTGCAGTCTGATACTCTGTATCTCTTCTCTCTCCTGCAGAGAATTAGGCCCGACAATGATGTCAGAACACAGCATGCTGCTGCTACATCATATTCACATCAGCGCTAGCAAAACTACTGTATAGATTCCCCTTTAGGTCTGGGTCGGCAAGTTATGCGGAATGAGCTGAAGGTTGAGATAGACGTTCAGATAGGTATTAGACAAATCGAGAGCTAACGAGCAGCCAAGGGACATATGCTCGTCATTGCGGCTGCTGAGTAGGATACTACTTAACTGACCGATCTTTTTCATTCGCTTCGTCTCATGTTGTTCCTTAGTCCCGTAGGTATCGCATCGTACCCAGGGAAGTTAGGGAAGCTACGCGCGTTTAACTATGCTAGGCTTAGTTGCTATGAATGATGAAACTTCCACTGGCGTCTAGGTTGCATCCATTTGCCTGTGAACTAGGGCAGGCTCAGGCTCACCAGCAGCGAGCAATCATCCCAGAGCGGCCATGAAATATTCTTGTTCCTGGACTATCCTGGAGTAGGTAGGTACTCAAAAGGGACACGCATCGGCCGTAGCCAGGTACTGGGCAGGGTCCCGGGCAGGGTTTTTAGGTCGATCAAGTCGATCAGGAACCTCATGTGAGAATATGACTAAAAGAGGCAGCAATACCTATACCTGCTTATCCGGCCATGGTCAACAATAAGGTGCTGTAAAGCAGAAGGAGGTATGCAGTATGTACAATGACAACAGCAACCAGGAGCCAGAAGAGCCCGGGCCTTGGCGCGGCGTGCCGATGAGGTCAGTCCTAACGCGAAGGGGCTGTACCCAAAAGAGTGGTGATAGAGCGGTGATCGAGCGTTGGATCGCAGCCATTGGCTATCGGCCCGTCTTGGCGCTGCATGACGAGTCTACCTCCAAACGACGGACCACGCACTGGCGCCAGATGAGGTAATCATGGGCTGCCTCATAGATTGTAGGTACGCGGTAGTTATACCTACTCTGTACCTACGCATATGGCGAACCGAACCGAGCCGAATAGCGTGCGGCAGTGTATTTATGGTACACAGTCCAGAATAGACAGCATACACTATACGGTATACCGACATGTAAGTATTCTGTAAGCACCCATAGTGGCCTGCACTACTCCCTGCCTCTTCCCGTGTATGTAGTGCCCATAGTGTATAGATGAGTGTGGGTACTGTATAGTTAGTATCCATGGATGCACTCACTTCTTGTGTCAGGGTCCCCTGCGTGTTCTTGAGCTTCGATGCCCTACGGCTACAAGATGCAACGGTTTCCGACAATTCTCATCTTCGGCAGAGCCATCTCCCGCCTCTCACAATAGTCGTCATAGATTTTTCCATTCGATAATGCTGATAATTCGATAAGCGAAGGGGGTCTCCATGACGACGGTAGCGAACGTCATCACGCAGACACATATCCAGAGGGCAGAGAACAGAGAGGTTCAGAAGGTAGGGAGGGAGGTAGTGTAGGTACGTTGATGATGAAGTCCAAATGATGAAGAGACTGCTATGAGGAAATGACAGAGATAAGGCTGATCGAATCAATTAGGCCTGTTTGCTCTCTCCTATAACATAGCAAGGGTAGGTCGCTATTGGTGATGAGATAGGTAGTACAATAGCTACCGTGTCTGCGTCTCTGGTTGGTTGGTACTATTAATACAGTATAGCCGCTAGATAATACGGTGTAATGTTGGAACTCGTGCATAGAATAAGTGCCTACGTGGAATACACGTACATGGAATAAAAGCTGCAATTGGGTGTAAAGTGTAGGAGACGAATGCATCCAGAAAGAAAAAACAATCTATGTAATAAGAGAAGAAGTCGGAAGCTAGGTGGGGGACTAGGAGCCGCGCCTTGTAGGTGGAGTGGAGTGGAGTGGGGGTGTGGAATCCCTGCATGATAGCGATAGTGGGCATAGTGTGACGTCATTTCAGCAGCACACACTTAAACCGTACATGGGAAGTGGGCCGTACCTAAATACGCATAGATACCCTCTACCTCACAGCACTTCCCAATTTATACTATCTAAATAAACATTGTCGGTCTCACAATAATACGAGGTTACTCAGTAAATATTTGGGCAGAGGTTACAGTAATTCGGTAAGTATACTCTGTACTTTACCTAACTTTGATTAATCTTGTTACACGAAGCAATTACACGGAGTAATTAGCCGCAAGACCCTGAGTATACATATGTATATATACCCTGTAGCACCCAGGTACAGCTATAACCCGGCGCTAATCGGCTCCGAAGCTATCCCCTTATGACACCGAGACACACAGGTAGATTGAAGCAACTTTGATATTACATATACAACTCCTTATATGACCATCTTACTATGTAAGTGGGTATGTGCAGTACCCGTAGAGGAAGTATGTAGAAAGGGTTTAAGAGGGGTTTGAGTCGGACCCTTCCCCTCCATCTCCATTCAACCCCTCCTCACATCCTCCAACTTTTAGACTATCTAGGATAACTATCTACACTACTCTATATACAATACTAACCACTGCAAATCCCATGTACACTACTGCTGCACACTAGCGTGCATCATCTCATCTCATATACCGTACCATTCCGGGATTGGCACCGGAACCGAGTTTTGAGCCCCTGGAGATCCGAGCAGGACCGAGACACACTCCTACGCAGTATGCTACTTACATAGACTGTACATGCAGACTGTCTGCATGTACAATCTCTATACGTATGTATTTGCAGCACTTCAACTCAGGAAATCCTTCTTCTTTGGAGGTTTGCTCTTCTTTATTTTCCTCTCGGCTGTCGGAGAACGGCTCACCGTACCGATTCTTGACCCTCTTCTAACCGTCTATCCACCCGTCCGATACACCTGGTTGCCTACGGCACCTCACCTTCGGCCGGGATCACCTCGGTCTTACCTAGGTAAGATACGGTATGTATCTACCTAGGTATGTAGGCATGTATGTAGTGAGTATCTAGTGTCGACAATGGTAGACATGATCGACAGTGTTTGCATGTCGACTTATTTACGAGTAATACTGTAGTAGTATTCTAATATCGGTGTATGAATAGATATATACGTATAGTACCTACATACACACGTTTTTAACGTTGCATGGCTTGTGATACCAAGAAATCCCTACCCGCGCAGCCTACCCTGTAATAAGCCGGCCACTTAAGACGCGTTGTCGCCGCATTACCTGGAAGCACATGCAGAGCACATGTATGAATACCCGTGTCGCTTACGCGCGTACGGTAGGCGATATGTATATCGGACAATTTAGGTACGTTATGCGAGATGTTTACTCTATTGTCGCGGTTACAGCGTGCATCGCTGCGGGATGACGTATGTGGCGGCGTGATCAGGTATCAATGGGAAAATTTGCTGCTGTTGTTATTTATGTCTTGAAAACTCTTCACATGCCGTCTGTGGGCAAAAAAGTGAAAGAGAGACAGAGAGAGGATTATATCGATTGAGACGAACTTTGCAGGAACTAGGGATGTCGATGGACGATCAATTACCTAAAGCACGAAAACGATGAAAGTACCTACCTACTGCGAGAACTTCTCATACATAACATAATATGACATGTGATATTTTTCGTAATAGTCGTAAGAGATTGATTTTGTATGAAAATCAAACGTAGTATACGTCCTTGCTACAGATGGAACGTTTCAATGCCAACTCGTATCTAATACTGACCTCCCATAAACAGTATCACGTACGTACGTAGGTATACCGTATTCCCTTCACCGTCTCTTTCTTTAGAAACCTTGGCCTGTCGTAGTTTACATGGTAGATAGCCGACCCTGTTGTCGAGTTAGCGGTATGCCATTTTAGGACAATGCCTGTTAATGTTCGCATATCTATTTGTAGTTCTAGTGAGGAGGATATTTTCATGTCAATCCCATCATATCGAGATCGATCATAATCAATTTACCTACATCTCCAACTTAGACGACCGCTTCGGCACACCGGCACGCCGGGTGCATACACTACCAGCAAGACACACATGCTTGCCATAGGCGAAGTCCGTGTTCCCTCACGTATTGAACTATGATAGACACTATGTTTTCCTTCTCGAAACAACCGAAAGCCCCAACATCTGCACCATGCAATATCATGTGTATCCATGTATGTATGCACCAAGGGTCTGCGGCTGATAGGTGGCTGGCTCAGAGTCAGGCTGAACAGACAGGATGGATGCATAGATAGATAGAGTCTGCTTGGACTATCCTAATACGGGAGTATGCTGCGAAAGCACAGGCAGACGGGCGGTGAATCAGTGGCTAGCAGAGGTGTAGAGCATGGTATGATAGTAGTGTACATATCTCCTTACATGAACTCCTCCAACACTAACAGAGGTAACACGGAGAGTTACTGCAACGTCGTTACTAAACCCTCATTATTCCCGTCCCTCTGCCAGCCAGCTGTATTGTTCTCTGTTCTTCTACGCCTCTTATATCATGTTATCAAAAACACCTGCCGTTTCATACTACATAATTAGAACTAGGGCAAGAATCTTTTAAATTGAGCACTTGACCGTGTTTAGTTACTTATATGTAGCTTACAGTTGTAATATAATTAGATTATTTTATATTGTATCTCATCTCATCCGCCCTCCTATTTGTATAGGAATGCATCTATTTATAATCACCTGTATTTACATACCTAGAAGTCACGAGTGTATTTATCTCATAGACATGAAAGATTATGACCGGCTTGTGCCGTAGTGAAGAAATCCCTAGTAGAGGGAAAGGGGAAACTAGGCTGCGAGTTATTATACTATAAAACATCTACATTGTATAATCTATTTTTCGACACATCACTTGTAGGCACTTTATCTATTGAGTCTAGATTTATTTATAAGCTGAGGATATACTACACTGTTCCATCTCTTTGCCCGCCACGTGTGAATCTTACCATCTCAACCAAAAGTCTCACAATCTGCACCAAAAAAATTGATATATATGAAATAGCGAGGAACGAAACGGAAGATAATGTCTAGAGCTTTTGAATATTTTTCATTTTCATGGTCAAAGTTGAGTCGTATGGATATATATGCATGTAAGTATACAACATGCCTACCAGCCCGCCAGAAACGCCGATGCTACGTTGAGGTGCGAATCTAAATGGAAGAAGCTCCTTGAACTTCCTTTCCCCCCTGCATATACATGAGCCGTCCCATCCGTGGCTCTCGTCCCTCCACGTGAGAACTGATCGAACGAGTCTCCTATTTCTCCATGTCAAGTATTCAAAACACAGTTCTCGTTATCGTTCTAGGCAAGCCCTGTCGCGACGAATAGCTGTGTCGTGAGTTCACCTTGCGTCCCGAAGCTACCCTATTCATGTATGCCGACGTCATACATGGATCTTCTCAGCCCACGGCACGGGATAAGTGCCCACCCAGTCCGACACTTCGGCCCGCAGCTGGATGATCTCGGAGTCCTCCTCGCCGTTGCCCAGATAGTCGAAGAAAGACTTGAGCTTGTACTTGTCGCCCTTCTCCTCGGCTGCTTTCCTGGCTGTCTTGTCAACGCGCACGGCAATGGTCACGGCACGGCTGATGATATCGGCAACCCGTGTGAAGTCATTCTCAGTGAAACCCCGTGTTGTCATGGCTGGGGTGCCAATGCGCAAGCCACCGGGCATCATGGCCGATTTGTCGCCGGGCACCGTGTTCTTGTTGCTGGCCACGCCGACGAGTTCGAGCACACGCTCAACGCGGGCGCCGTCGACGCCTTGAGGCTTCAGATCGACTAGCAGTAGGTGATTATCGGTACCGCCGCTGACGAGCTTGTAGCCCAGGCCACCGCTGCTCTTGGGCTCGCCGAGACGCGTTGCCAACGCTTTGGCGTTCAATAGAACCTGTTCCTGGTAAGCGCGAAACTCGGGTGTCTGGGCTTGTTGGAGGGCGACGGCTAGAGCTGTTATGGTGTGATTGTGGGGGCCACCTTGATGGCCGGGAAAGACTGCGTTGTTGATGGGTCCTTCGAGGTTGTACTTGGTCTCCTCTTTTGTCCGAGGGTTCACTTTACGGACACCCCTTCGGAAGAATATCATGGCGCCTCGGGGGCCACGCAAGCTCTTGTGACTCGTCGTGGTTACAATGTCGGCGAAGCTAAAGGGACTCGGGACAACCTTGGCGGCGACGAGGCCCGATATGTGGGCCATGTCGGCTACTAGGTAGGCATTAATCTTGTCGCAGGTGTCCTTGATCTTCTTGTAGTCGATGAAGCGACTGTAGGCGCTGGCGCCACCGACGATAATCTTGGGGCGGTATATCTGTGCTAGCTCATCGAGCTTTTCGTAGTCGATGAGGCCGGTCTCCTCATCTAACCGGTAGGGAACGGTCTCGAAGTACTTTGATACGGCAGATATCTTCTTGGTGGGAGTCTGATAGCCGTGTGAGAGATGACCACCGTGGGGAAGGTCAAGTCCCATGAGACGATCGTGAGTGTTCATCAGGGCGGAGTAGACGTAGAGATTCGCGGGAGCACCGGAGAGAGCTATTGCAAGCTTTGTTAGCCATGGATATGTCTAAAAAGAGATAGACGGATCAGATGCGTGGGAGGCCGTGGAGAGCAAGCAGTTGGTGAGAGAGGCCGGGGAGAGCATGTCACGTACGCTGCACATTGACACCCCATTCCTTCTCGTCTAGACCGAATGTCTCGAGGGCCCTCTGTTGACACAACCGTTCAGATTGGTCTATGAATTCATTGCCTCCATAATACCGCGCGCCGGGATATCCTTCCGAGTACTTGTCTAGCGTACCGGGTTAGCCGTGTGTCCAAGTCGTGGTGGCATGGTATTCTCGTTTCGCATACTTTGCATAACACTGCCCAGGGCGTCGAGCACGGCCTGGGAGGTGAAGTTTTCCGAGGGGATGAGATTTATAAAGTGCTTTTGTCTATTTTTCTCCTAGAAATCGTCGCCATAGTCAGGAATCTGGATGACAGTATGGATATATGTATGCTTGTATATATATATATATATATACCTTTTCGATTATGTCAAAGACGGCCGGGTCAGCCTGCTGGAGGCCGGCGGATAGCAACTGCGAGGTTCACCGAAGATCAGCTGCTGGACGAAGGGTAGCAAAGAGTGCGAAGAGCAGAGAGTCTCGAGCCTGGTGTTGACGACGGAATGGGATGAATGAACCGACGTACTCGCTGCTGGCCATCGAGGGCCGTAGAATATTGAGCTCTTCTGGGCACGGCGCGGAACTTAGAAGCGGAGCGCAGAGCACGCGAAACGCCCCGGAAAGCGGGAAGGGAGCTCATTGCGAATTGGGGTCCGGCCCTCTCTCTCTCTCTCTCTCTCTCTCGCTATAGTGTATTTATAGCCAGTGACAGACTTCTATTCCGTTCTGGTCTCGGCTGGTCGGTAAAGTATAGGTCGTTGGTGGGGGAATCGGGATCGGGAGATCGAGAAATTGATATCTTATCTATCAATATAAAAATATCTTGTCTGTATAAGCTACCTAGGTAGGCGACCTAGATAGAAGCTAGAGAAAGGTTCAGCTCCCAATTGAGACGAGGTCTCATACAAAGACAAAGAACTCGGGATATGAGCGAAGTCGGCGAAATCTGACGTTCTGCCTGATTCGGTCGGGGGGACGAGAGAGGAGACTCTTGGATTTGGTCGCTGTGTCCAAGTAGAAGCAGCTATCTATGAGGCGTCTTAGATAGGATTAGGTACCGTACAGGGGTGTACAGTAAGTAGATCGTCTATACCGGGTACCCACAGTGGATACCTAGATGATGATAACACGCCACTAAAGAAGCTTGGATGATGCCTATTAATGGGGCGTACGGACTTATCGGTAGGTACAACGGCACCAACTTGAAGTATCTGCTGCCTTTACCTTCAAACAATGAAAGATGATGAATCATTACCGCTTATACTATTTAATTTCATAGGCATTTAGAAGTTCCTAGCAGTCAGGTGATTGCTATGAGAATTGTATGAAGTTTCTTGAAGGTATATTTACTGCACTTACACTACTATGTAGTCGCTCCAAGCTCTCATTGGTTTCTCCATACCTTAACGACATGTCTCTCTACGATCTCCGCTATCACCACGTGACGCAATCCCAAATCCCCACTATCGCCCAAGCCATTAAATCGTCCACGAACCCTTCTGTTTTTCTTCCCTTTCCTCTCCTTTCTTCTGTATCAACTATATTGGATGTGACGAGTCCGCTTTCCATCGAGCCAAGTTTCCGCGCCTCAAAAACGCGGGAGCCGTGCGCTTCTTGTCCCTGGCGGCACCTACCACCTTAGAAGGGACAGTGTGAAGACATCTGATCCAATGCGAGTTGATCATCTTTGATAGAGACGTAGACAGACGCCTCTGAATTTTTACCCGACTTTTGGTTTCTCCCCTACCTGCCAGGCATCTAATCACACAGCCTCTGGCATATTAACCGTTTTCCTTGTTTAACTATTCGACGTTTATATTATACATTCGCAATTGAATGAGCTGTTCGAAGTAATGTCATTACATTTTCAACTACGACACAAACAATCAAATCCATCTTAAAAGATAAGACTAGGTAACCTGGTAGCACGTAGTAGTATATACGCGTAGTCATCCAAAAGCGCACGACTGACGGTAGCAATATGTTCCACGTGGTGCCCATGCGGATCTAATTAATCCCATTTTGCATGTTAAAGCGTGTATCAATTATCTCGTAAAAACCATAAGTACTACACTTCGGTGGATATAGGTTTAGCTACACAGGATGGACATGAAAACGAATCAGTCTGCTACGAACGGAGGGGCTATGTACGCAGTGGAACCTGGTTGATGCATCGAAATCACGAAATCAACGAAAGAGAGAGGTAGAGAGAAAGAGAGAGTCAATGACCCCCCGAATAGGTGTGCAGATCGTGGATTCCGTTTTCAATGCCATACATGCAAAGCAATACAGCCATTTCGCTGTAGAGGAAAATAGTAGTAGACCCAACCATATACTCCGAATGCAGCCGTCTCAGATCAGAATCCGGGTTCCATATGACATGTCGCCTAGCCTGGCGTCTATGGCGTCTAGCTGCGGAATGTCCATATGGCGCGTCCTCGTTACCACGTCCCATCCCACCCCCGACCACCCGTGGCGCCACCGCCCCAACCACAACAACGACATATGTTCACGCGCGTGCGCTTATGCCTCCTCCTCGACACCAGCCAGCTCGTTGCGCTTGGCTGCTTGTCTCTCGGCCTTGCGCTCACGGGCAGCCTTGTTCTTCTGTCGTCTGACGTCCATCTCCTCGGTGATGGCACGCTCACGGGCCATCTCGGCCTTGGCGCGGTGGATCTATCAACCCCTTCCAGTCAGCGAGCCATCCCGGATACTTTGCATCATCACAAAAGAAGTGGGGTATTATGATTCATAGTAATAACAACATCATGAAGAAGATTGAAAAGACGTACGTGTTCGACGAGGGCACGCTTGTGCTTGAAGGCGTTACCCTTGCTGGAGTGGTAGAGCTCGTGGTATAGGTGCTTGTCGATCTTGCCGCTGGCACGGTACTTCACGAGAAGACGTCGGAGAACACGCTGGCGGCGCATCCATAGGACTTGTCTATTTAGCAGCAGGTTAGTGGCGCTGCGGCTGGTTCTCCGGCTCACTCGGGACCGGCGTAGAGCGGCAGGACAACATACTGAGGCATACGAGCATCGGCGGTACCCTTTCTCTTACCGAAGCCACGGTGGCGGCCGTCACGTCGGGCCAGGTTTAGCTCGCGGGCGCGGGATCGCGAGTGCATGGTGACGGGCTTGCGGATGATGAGGCCATCGCTGACGAGCTTGCGGATGGTCTGGCGGGAGTTGGCGTTGGAGATTTCACTGACCTCGTTGGGGTCGAGCCAGATCTTGCGCTTGCCGCAGCCGATGACCGAGGCCGCGAGGCGCTTCTGCGTGCGGAGATTGACCCTGGATCCCGGGTGGAATATGTCAGCCGCGAGCTAAACGAGATAAACACAAAACAAATAAAAGCTAAAAATGTAGTGGATCGAGAGCGGCTCAATGTGAGGTGGATATGGATATGCACGCGTGCGACTCGTCGGAGAGACCGAGAGAGGGAGAGTGGGAGTAGAAGGAGGACATCGATGGTTGGATTGGTTGTTTGGTGAGAGCCAGGGCCACGATGAGCGGAGGGGTGAATCAATCAATCAATCAATCCATCATTGATCGATAGGCGATTGTCGTTATCGTCGAGGTTGGGCGAGTCTATGCGGCATCGATGACGGCTTTCTCGTCTTCTTTTTCGGTTCATCCATCTATCTTCGTAGTGGTGTGGTGCAAATTGTGGTTCTCGTCTCTCTATCTCCGACTCTCTCTCTCTCTCGCTTTCTCCGTCGCTGTCTCCAAATACATAGGGTGAAATGATCATTGAAAGTGAATCGTGCAGCGGGTTGTTCGAAGGGAAAAGAGCGACATGACATCGACTTACATCTTGAGGATTGCTGCTTGGTGACGGCCAAAATTTGTGCTGTGGTGGTTAGTAAAAAAAAAAGTGGTCGTGGTGGTCGTGCAGAAAGACGCAGAGGGTTTGGAAGTAAAATTGACTGAGCACTGAGTCGAGACGTGGAGACTCCCCTCAGCAGCTGTTCTTCCGCCACACACAATTTCTCTGGCCGGGTCGTTCCTTCGCTGGATTGTGGAATTTTGGCCCCGGCTTTTGTCCGGCTAAGCGAGTTTGCCCTGCTCTTGATAGGGTCACCTGACCTCCTTATCTTATCTACTATGTAGTACATCCCGCATTCCACCTTCCACAAGTCTATTATTTTGTAGATTGAGCTCCACAGTCACAGCCATACAGCAAAGGTGCCGCCACTACTCTGTAGGTACCTAGGTACCTCTCCATCGTCATCAACTTGAATCCTTACCATCACCGACAACAGCTCAACCTCTGGATGAAGTACGAGCTTGCGTTGAAAACTTCATCATAGAGTCACAAAATTTTATGCGCATAGCTTCCTAGATTCTTAGTTTGTTGATCATACTCTTGTCTAGTCATCTCCACCCAACAAATTGTCTATAATAGATATAACGAAGTTTTAGATTTTATCTACCTGGGATGCATTTATCTACGTGCTCTTCATGCTCATCGTGATTATCAATGTCATTACGTGCCGACCATTCATCATGTCATCTCCCAAATTTTACACACTTCAACAACTCTTATACCCTCCTACTCTTGTGAAAACACGCCCCCTCCAATCTCAACCGCCCCAACGCTCCAAACCTCCTTCTCATCCTCCACCTCATCATTACTCAGCCCCAGTCCACCCTGTCCGCCCTCCGCCTCTCTCCTCTCCCTAGCCTGCTGCCCAAGCCGGACCGCCACGCGCTTGAAGTAGTCCTGCATGCTGCGCTTCGTGTTGGCCGGCAGCTCGCTTCCGGGTCCGCCCATGTACCGGTCGAACACGGCTGTCTCCTCGTCTACGACGCCGAAGAGCTCCACAAATGTCGCCTCCGCTGCTAGCTTTACTGGGATCACGGGGTCGCGTACTGATGCGAAGACGGCTGGCGCAAGTGCTGCTAGGTGTGGTCGTACAAGCTCCATGTTGGCCCGGGAAACCGTGCGGACCACGACCAATGCCAACCGCCGGGAGTCCGATGGGTTGCCGGGACCGATGATAGCACCGAGTGTGGAGAATATCGGCTTGGTCGTTTCAAATGATTTGTTGGAGTCAGATAAGAGATATTTGCCTGTCGCTAGTATTGTGTTATCTGCTACGAAGAGCTAGAACAGCGTGTTAGTATGAGCGATTGATAGTATC
The DNA here is from genome assembly GCA_022495175.1 of Hypoxylon argillaceum. Taxonomy (NCBI): domain Eukaryota; kingdom Fungi; phylum Ascomycota; class Sordariomycetes; order Xylariales; family Hypoxylaceae; genus Hypoxylon; species Hypoxylon argillaceum. Next base: position 108,093 of record MU378166.1, read on the forward strand.
ACATCCCTACCGCGGCATGATCGATATTCGAGATGGGGGGTCGAGGTCAGGATGACTTACATTCTTGTTTGACATGCCCTGGCAGAGAAGCTCTGGTAAGTCCTCCCCTGCTGGGCTATCCAGTAGCGCCTGTGCAGACTCGACAAATACCGCGTTGAGTGCAAGCACAGACGAACTGGTAAAGTGAGTGGGTGTCACGCGGTTCCGGATGAGCGTATTGGCAACCTCGCTCGGTACATTCCGAATGAGTGCCCCGAGGAGTTTGGCATATGTCACCACCATAGTGGTATCCTTCGTGTCTGTCTCCATATCGAGGAGGCCTAGAACCGCCGCCCGTGAACTCTCACCCATGTTCGCACCTGCTTTACTAATCACTTCGTATAGGGCCTTGAGCATAGCTGCTTTCACGCCGGGATCTGATGTTTTGGACCCCGTGACCAATTCCGCAATGAGCGGGTCCACGCGAGGTGTAAACTTGATAAGAGTACCAAGAGCTTTGGCAGCTCGCGATCGAAGGAGCTCGCTCGTTGTATCGGCGAGTGATCTCGCAAAAGTTCGCTGCAACTGAGGCAGGAAGGGCTTAAGCGCGGTTGGCATCTTTTCAAGTAAGTTGTTGAGCGTGAGAAGAATGGCCGACCGGACCTCTGTCGAGCGCTCCGAAACCACACGGATGAGAGGTCCGGTAATCTGCGTCACAAATGGCTTGAGCGAGTTCTCGCTTGTCCTATCGACAATATCCGATATGGCCAATGCTGCACTGGTTCTCTGTTCCGGGGTGCCATTCATGAGACCCTGAAGGAAGATTGGCAAGATAGCATTGATGCCCTTCGGAAGCTCAAAGCCGGCCAGGTTTGAGCCAGCGACTCCCACTTGTTGCAGCGTGGTCCGAGTGGATGGCACCAGTGCATCCATCTCCTCTTTCTTGAGTTTCTTGGTGAACTCGCTGAGGGCGGTCCACGCCGCCTTGACTACATCGCGATCCGGGTCATCGAATGAAATGAGCAGTGCGCGGATGATATCCTGGTTGTAACGCGTGTAATCGACGTCGGAATGCGCGAAGAAATTGGCTAACCGCGATGCTGTGATGGCACGTTTGCGATGATCATCGTTCTTCATAAGCTGCAAGAGGACGTTCATGACCGTGTTAAGGCCATCGTGTTCGTCAATGGACTGGATAACGGTATCTAGTGACTCTTCCAGTTCGATGCCCAGCTCTTCGTCCTTCGCATCAATGATGTTATCCATGAGCGAATTGAGAATGTTGGGCAGCCTTCTGTTCATAGCTGGACCGGCTACGCGAGACAGGGATGCTAGAGCCTTGGCGTTAAATGCTGAGATGGGCGGCGTGAGCAGAGTAGGAATGAGATTTGGCAGTATGATATTTGATCTAGTCGCCTCCGTAAGCAGTGTTAGTAGGGCAGAAAGAGCATTGTCTGCCTCATCCTCGGAACGTAGGAGGCTCAATAGATAAGGAAGTACTTGGTCGACAGCACGCTTGCCGAGGATCTGCTGCAAGGAATCAAACGCCTCAGCAGCAGCCTCTCGGACATCCTCATCGAAATCGGTAAGGGCAGTCCGCACGACAGAGATGAGTGTCTTCTCATGGTCTTCTAGAGCTTCATCGGAAGCCGATGAGATAAGCTCCTTGAGCGCTAGACAGATTCCTTGTTTGGCGTCCGTATCTGTAGACGTCTGGAGACCTTCTTCTAGTGTAGGTAGGAGCGAAGATAGCACACCGTCGCCAGCCCTTCTAATTAATTCTCCTAAGGCATTACTAGCGATCACCTTGTGTTCCATGCTAGAGCTACCAAGGCGCCGAATAATGAGTTGCGTCAGGGTAGGCGTGAGTTCTTTCAGAATGCGCGGCGTTGCCACGAGAGCTTTCCACACATTGATGGCAGCTGTCCGTACAGCACCGGCAGTATCACAGCGACAGATATAGAGCGCAGACAGAATCTTGTTACGCTTCTCGTCCCCGAGCACTTCTCGAAGGGATGCGCCTGCTTCCTTTGCTTTCTCCTCTTCATCCTCCGCATCCGCATTGCCGGTAATACCAGTGAGATTGAAGAGGAGATCGCCGACGAGCTCGACCGAACTTAGACGGATTCTATAGCTATCATCCGCGAGGCCTCGCTCTAGTTCTGGCAGTAGGAGGTCCACGGCGCGCGTGGCGAAATTCTTCACAAGGAGACGGCCAGCCCGTAGAGCTGTGTCGCGTATTGATTCAATCTCATCAGTGAGCCCGGCAAGTATAGGAGGGATTATCTTGCTGAGATAGCTTGCGAAGCTGTTACCAAAGCAGACAGGTAGGAAGACGAATAGAGACATGAAGCCCTCCCGCACTACCGCCTTGGAGGATTCCACGTTCTGTAGTATAGTTGGCAAGATCTCTTCCAACCGCGTTGTACCTAGACCAGCAAGGACCTCGCTGAGGGCTTGTGCGGATCCGAGGCGGTCCCCGGCACCTGTGTCTGACTTGAGGGTTTGCATAAGACTAGGAATGAGATCTGGCAGGGCATCTTCACCGAGTTTCTCAACAAGCGATCCAAGAGCACGTGAAGCCGTCGCCCGTGTGGTCGGCACGGGGTCGACAGCTGCCACCTTCAATCCAGATACTAGAACTGGTAGATGCGTAATGAGATCTTTTCGCTCCGTTAGATGCGCCAAGCTGCCAATAACTTGGGACGCCTTGCGCTTAGTGTTAGACCGATCACCTAAACCTCGTTGTAGAATCCTCGTCACTAAAGCGAGCGAAGGCGCATCGAGATAATGAACGAACTGCACCTTGATGAGCGCGTCCAATGCATCGTCGGTATACTTTGTGGGGTCACTAAGCGCCTTGAGCAATATATCGACCAGACCCTTGACTTCAGGATTTTCAATGACATCACCGAATCGTTTCAGACTCTTGTTGCCCGCTGCTCGCACTTCCTTGTGGGTATCATTAAGGACGCCGGTGAGTGGAGGTATAATGACAGGTAAACTTTGAGCTAGTTGTTGGGGATCTAAGTAGGCCATGGCACCGAGCAATTCACATGCGCCGCGTTTGCTGCGCCACTGATCATCGTCGAGGCCGTTGAGAAGCGTGGGTAGGATTTGTTTGACACCATAGGAACTCAATTTGGCAAAGCACGCCTTCGCCGCCGCAAGGCACGCTTCTCGCACATCGCCACTGCTATCGCCGAAGCCGGTCAAGAGTTGAGGCACAATCTGAATGACATAGGGTTCAAATAGACGTCCTAGAATTGTCGGGAACAGCTCGAAAGCTATGAATGCGCCCTCACGCTGCTGAGGCTCTTTCTTATTTTCAGTGGCGCTCTTGAGGGTAATTAGGATGCGGTATTCCCGTAGTACCGAAATACCTCGTCCACGAATGAGTCCAGCTAACCCATATGCAGCTCCACGCTTGGCAGCATAGTTCTTGGACACTAGGAGCGTCTCTAATAGCTGTTCGAAGTATTTGGAGGATTTATCACCGCACGTGCGTACCAAGGGGGGTAGGCAATCAGCCACTGCGTATTGCACGGTTTCGGACGGGGTGCTGAGAGTGGCAAATAGTCTCTCTAGGACGCCTGGAATTTTGGAGTCGCCAGCCTTCAGGTGGCGGGCTAAAGCACCGTACATAATGATGACTGCTTCATTAACACGATCAGCAGCCTCAGATCCTTTATCAGGTTCCGAAAGCGTGCGTTCGAATGCTTTCATCAATTTGTCTACCAATGCTTTGCCATGGAGGTCAACTGCCGCAAGTGCAGCCTCGAGCATTTCATTGCGAACCGTGGCATTCTGGTCGCCAAGTGGACCACTCTCGATGAGGAAATTGAGGAACCCATCGATTTGGGATTTATCTAGATGAGAAGCAAGTTGTTTGAAGGCGGTCGCGATGCCATGGCGTACTTCCCACGGGTCAGAGAGATCGGACTTCCTAGGCATGCCGTACTCATCTAGCTGCGGCACACGCGGTTTAGCGAATTCTTTATACGATTCCCGTAGGCGCAGCAATACGTCCTCAATAGCTGATGGGAATACTTTGCATGCCTCGGCTAGAGCTCTAGCTGCTGCTCTCCGCAGCTGGGCATCCTTGCTCTCAAGGTAAGGCAGCATCTTGACGGATACGTCTTCGGAAACTTCAAAACCACTCTCCTCCCATATCTCCTGCCCAAGCTCCTGGTTCTCTTCGACGTCATCGTGGCAAGCAATCCAAAGCTCCTCTGAGAATTCGATATCACTCAAATCGACTTCAGCACTGATGACCTGAAGTACTGTCTCCCTAACGTTCGACTGAGGCACAGTTGCTCCCTTGCACAGCACCGCCACTTCCTCTGGTTTGATATTTGGGGCAACGCAGCGAACAATGTCAATAAAACAGTCCTTAAGAAGCTTATAATGATGATTGTAACGCTGCATAGATGATATGAGGGCGGCGAAGAGGTCAGCCCGGGGGAGGTTCTCATCAGAGAAAACAAGGGTGTGGAAGGATAAGAATTCAATTGCAAGAACTAGCTGTGTATCCCGCTCGTCAGCGGCATTTCCGACGCCGCCTGTTTGTAGAATTGCAAATATAAGGGGTAGCATGTAAATGACAGACACAGCATCAAACGGCCGCTGTTCACCTGCAAAACGCAGTCTGTAAAGGACTCTAGTTAGGAGTTCTTCGAGGTTCTCCTCGATCATATTCTCCGGTAGGGACGTGATATCTACGGCACGGAGGGTGGCAACGCCGATGAAGGGCCGAATGGCCCCTAACCGAGACGACACTTTTTCAGAGCCAGCAAGGTAAGCAGATGGGGCGGCCTTGCCTACAATGAGACACGCGCCAGCTTCCATAGCTTCTAGGAGAGCAGTGACTGAGGGCCCAAGCCAGAGACTCGCATCTGTCGGCGGACCAGACACTAGACTCTGAATGATACCGATACCACGCATAAGCCGGGCTTCTAGCTGCTGGATCGAATGGCGGATTTCGGCTTCCTTTTTGAGCTGGGCATTGACTTTGGCCTGCTCATCCGCAGTGAGCTTTTTCTGGAGCCCTTTCTTCTGCGCGAGCTGATTCCTGAGGTCTTCTTCCCACTTCAACGTATCGTAATCCTTGGTGTTTTTATTGGGAATAGTTTGCGATTTCTTAGCAAGCACGTCAATAAATGCCGTCCCCTCCGGCGTCCTAAAGATAGCTGCTTCGACTGGCCCAATCTCCTTGAGTTCAGATGTCGCCAAGTCAGCGCGTATAAGATCGATGATCCTGGGGATCATGACTTCCGGTGCTACGAAGGCTAAGTCAGCTGCCGCATTGCAAGCTGCAGCTTTCATAATACTCGACTAACGGAAATGTTAGTGCTACTAGGCAGGATAAGAATGATAGAAAATATCTCACGGTTTGGCCAAATTGCGTCTTCTCGATCAATTGATCTATCAGCGTCTCTCCGTACTTGCGTGCCAGCCCCCCTGGATCGACCCCAACTCTAAGGCAAAGGTCTATCCAGCTACATCTTGGTACTAATTCCTTGCGAGCGAGAATTAGTAAATCGCACATCTGGTGTTCCATCGAATCTTGGTTTCGTTGTAGGCTTAAATCTTCAAGGTCCGCATCACTTGGAGTGATCGAGCGCACAACGAGATGCAAATGTGACGTTTCAAACTTAGCACTGGCAGCGATGCTGTCTTTTTCGTTCTTATCTGAGGATTCAACCCACTGCCAAAGCCCACCAACCATAGCGGCCGATATGAAAGTAGGATCTTGAGCATAGAGCTTAGCAATCACTTCACATGAAGCTTTGCGGATATTGGGGGAGACAGTTGTTGCAGAAACTAGGTAAAGGAAAGCCTGTGCCCAAGCTGTCTGTATTAGCTCTGCCGCGGCAGATATCCCAGCATGTGTGGCCTGAAGCGACCTGAGGAACCATGTGCAGTCGTCATCGGCCGATAGCCGGCTGTAGACGCGATGGTTCAGAAGAAAAGCGGACTTTGGGTCCAGAGAGAGTGACTCCTTCGCACTATCTGCCTTCTTTAGCTTTGTCTGGATAGTAGAGCTTCCTATCCGAGATAGAACTCTGGAGGCGAGTACAGCCAAAACATAGGCACCGGTAATCAAGCCGCTCTGCGCAGCAGCAACGGGACTCTTCATGATTTCAGCCCAGTTATCGACCATGGGTGTTACCATGGTCTCGGCGAATTTGACGGCATTTGCAGGGAGTGGCTCGGGGGCATCAGCTAGGGAAAACAGGACATCGCCAGACCGAAGAAGCCATAACCGTCGGGCTGGTATTTTCTTGTCACCCAAGCCTTTGATAAACGCGTCGATGATTGATTTCGGTACCTCGATATTGTTTTGAATAAGATGGATTAGGGCCTGGCTTAGGACAAACAATTCGGCGCTTAGAGCAGCCTCATTTCCCTCCTTGGAAGCTACAGGAGCTAGACTCGTAGCTATCTTAGTTGCATCAGAGCTGGAAAATGGGAGTGCATGTAGCATATTGGCATGGAGGATTCGCTGGTCGGCGGAGGCTAGTTTCCCGGATTTCAACGGGCCAAGAATCTCGTCAATAACATGTGCTATGGCCTTCAAATCACCGCTTCGAGTTGCAGCATGCTTGAAAACGATCAAAACGCTTTCGCGAATACTAGGGTTGCTAGATTTCACATTAGAAAGCAGCGGCTTTAGGAGATGTGCATCGAGAATCTTAGAGAGATCCATGTTCTCTGTGGGCAACAGAGTGAGGAGGTTGGCTAATATGTCTAACACAACCTCAGGAGCACGCAGAAGCCCCTTCTCAACAGGCGGGATGATGTCTTTCTGGAGATCGTCTAAAGTGATAAAATCGGAGAAGAAGTCTCGCAGGCCCATAACGAGATGTCTAGGGACGGCGGTACGTGAGCCCACAAGTTCCCTGACGAAGAACGCGTAATAGCTAGGCCGCTGCGCGACTAGGATGTCCTTAGCCAGGGCATGGCGAGAGCAAACACCAGCAACGACACCGAGCATGACGGCGTTCCTAGAGGTGGGCTGGGTGCCCTTAGCTGTGAGAGCCGTGATGGTGTCCTTCACCGTCTTCTCTTTGAAGCCGTCATGCCAAAAGGCGGTGCGCAAGCCGCGACGCGTGAGCACGAGAGCAGAGTGACTGACGCTGGACCTCGTGGTAGGCTGAAGACATGTTTCTAGGGCGGCAGCGTTGGTGTGGACGATTTCGAGGCCGAAGGTGTCCCACAGAGGCGTATTCACGAAGCCTCGCATGAGAAGCGCACACCACTCGACAAGAACGAAGGCATTGCTGGAGGCAATGGTGGGCCTCTGGGCCTCTTGGCGGATGGCGGAGACGAAGGGCGCCAGGAGTTTGGGGTCCGGATGGGTAGCGATAACAGAGGCAAGACATGTCTGGGCAGCGCGCCTCGAGGATCGGTCTGTGTAGAAGCTATGGGTGTCAAACAGGAGGCGCAGGAGGATCGCTGTAGCTGGCGCATCGAGGGCTATATGCGAAAAGAGACGAGGATCAGTCAGTGGGTTCACGTCAACAAGCTGGTGTGTCAACGGCGGCGGAGCTTACGATGGTGTCTTAGTCTATCGTCAAGTGTGCGCAAGCTGGCTATCCTTGTCGAGGTTGACGAGGAAAACAGAGCTGCCCGAGTCGAGGCATAGTCGAGGCCGGTAGGTGAAGAAGATGAGGCGTCGGTCATTTTGGCAGACGGAGGGGATCTGGAGCATGTATGAACATGATACCACACACACACACACGCACACACGAGAGTGTAGGAAAGATTGAATTCAAAATGTGTATAGGCAAGAGACAATGAGGTTTCTAGATCAGAGCTACATGTATCGCCAAACCATCGGGCTCTGGCAGCCTATCATGAAAATAAATATCCGCCCACCTTCAGTACTTGTACATGAAGGTGATGGATGATTGTGTGTTGTTGCGCTAAGGTGGGTGAGTAGTCTACGAGTGTGGTATTTTTCAGGGACTGTGTACCTTCGTACAGCATACCTGAGGCCACCATAAGGTGCTGTACAGGTGCAGGTATTGTGTACAGCGGCGGGTATATGTGCCTTAGGTATGCTCTCTGCCGTGTGCTGGGATGTGCTACACATAAGGTGCTACGCTAAAGACAAGAGGGACTAGGCAAAGTCGGTCTACCCGATCGGGTAAGCGGTCGACTCACGATGTTATCTCCTGTTGCAACTTCCAATTTTTCGCCCATGTTCTTAGCTGTCTAGCGAGAAAATTTCATGGCAAGAAATGTGCGATCAAATGCACCCCGCCTTTTTAGCCCCTCCATCCCTGACACTTTACCAAAGGTACCTACATATAGGTATTTCCCTGACCCCGCCATCACCTATGATGTAGGGCAGCGGGAGCTTCATAAAATCGATAAGTGTTTACTTTATATCCCAATCGATCTATCACTCAAAACTAGGTATTCCAGCCATCTGCACATTCACCGTTAGGGCTTTTCCATACGTAACTACCGATTTGCATTTGCATGTTTCTTTTGCTCAGTACATCTCACATGTACACATATTTTTGGGGTTTGCTGCATCAAGTTTGGCCGCTATCAAAAGTGCATACATATAAGCACATACAAGCACATACACGGTGAGACATGCTCACGTCTAAGCACCCCCTATCCAACCTTTACGATTCACTCACTTACTGCCTAAGGTTCCATCTGCTCACCTTCCCTATTCACTTGGCGTTTAGAGATAGATAGATAGATAGATAGTTCGGAGAGCGGCAGAAGAACCGATCTTGAACGCTTGTCTTCATCCTTCTTACTTTTGCCCCCTTGTCTTCTTAACCTACCTGTCGCCGCCTCCCTGCTTCCATTTCCATTTCCATTTCCATTTCCATTTCCATTTCCATTTCCATTTCCATTTCCATTTCCATTTCCGTTTTTCTCTCTCCGTCTCCTTTCACATGCTTGTTTTCTACTCGTCTCCTCTTTCTGTCCTTTCAACAATATAGATAGATAGACAGATACACACAACTATGGCGGGCCCGAAAAAGAAGAAGTCGAAACCAGCTGCGAATCCAGCTCGCGGCTTTGCTACCACGTCTGTCGCCTCGAAACCCCGAGTCGAGACCACTGCTCCCGCCCAGACACCTCCGAGTGGCCCCATCGCGCCCGAATCGTCGAATACTTCTGCCATAGCAAAACCCGATGCCTCTTTGGCAGCTCCGTCAGCTCCTCAATCTGACCACATCGCTCCTCACGCCCAGCTAGAACCCGCGCTAAGCCCCGAGGCGTTCGAGAGACGGCTCGAAGAATCAGAACTGCAATTGCTGGTCGAGAAGCACTCCCAGAAAGTTAGGCGCGATGCTACCCGTCAGAAGGCCCGCCTCGATACCGACCGACGACTGTTGCGAGGGCAAGCCGAGCCCCTGAATACGAGAAAGTGGCTGCCCCAGGAGCTCATGGACCAGATTCTCGACTTGATCCACGCTGAAACCCGCTTCGCCGCCTCTTCTCTTGCATCAGAACGCCCGCCTGGCGAGAAGATGCCCTCCGAGGAGGATCTGACCATGAGATTGTGGACGCTGCAGCAGACCCTGGAAAGCCTCTCTTTCTCCCCCGACAAGATTGACGCCGTGCTGCAGTACGTGCTGGAGCTGGGCCCGGCCATATCGAGCGCCAGTAGAGACTACATTTGGGGCTTAGAAGAGGCTTTGGACTGGCTCGCGAGGTCATGCAGCCGCGACGAGTTGCGTGATTATGACTACAGGGGTGGTAAACCCCCCAAATCACAGCCAGGTATGTCCATCTACCCTACTCTATTCGCCTCGACCCATTCGTTTGAGGACTGTATCATCTAACCATGTCCGTCGGTAGACACGCCGTATGATAGCCCTTTACCCTCGGGCGCGAACACGCCACGCCCTGGCGAAGTCAGCGGGGCAGGAAAACATGCGAGCTCGAGGAATTCCATGGCTCACTTACAGCCCTCGCGTGCTGGGACTCCCAAAAAGGTGCGAGTCACCTGCGATGAAGATTTTGAACCCGATGATTTGATACCAGCATATCTCGAAACCATGGACAAGCTCTTTTGGCTACAACGGCCGAGACAGAGCACGAAGAAACCTAATGGACCTAAGAACCGGCCCGCCATTGCTCGCAAAGGCCAACCCTCGAGCTCAGAATCGGCTGACTTGGAGGAGGCCAAGTTGATGGCCAAGGTTGACCGCATCGAGCAGGATGTCCTATTTGACAAGCCCCTTGCGGAGCACCTGTGGCGAAATCGCCGGATCGAACTCGAGAAAGAATTTGCATCCAATGCAAGAAAAGCCGAGCAAGACAAGGAGCGCGAGCGGGAGCTAGAGAAGGAATTAGAAAAGGCGAGGGGTGATCTAGACCAATCGAGCGAGTCTGACGAGGACGATGATATCGCGAAAGAGGCCAAGAGAATAGCAGCTGAAGTTCTCGAAGAGGACAGCGGTGATGACCTAGCAGATCTGTTTGCAAGCTTGCCTGTTCAGGAGACCGATGCCACTGGTAAGACGAGCACTGTCATCAATGGTGCAAATGGCGTCAAGGTCACAATTCGTGATTTTGGTAAGTGGGCGGGCGTGAGTCCTACGAGAGCTTTAGAAGAGGCTTGTCGATCAAGGTATATTATTGTATATGTAGTGGCAGCGCGCCATAATACACCGCCCATGCTTACACCTTCACAGAGATTCCGCAGTGAAAATTGCCTACACTCTCGTATCTGAAAACTCCTATTCCAATCGTCATATGGTGTCCATACACTGGTCCAAGTCACAAGAATCACCTGCCGTTCCCGAGATTCCATGCATAGAACAGGCCATATTCCCACAGTATTTCTCTTTCAAGATGACCACCGTCTCGACACCTGACCCGAAGCAATCGGAAGCCTATGTCGCCACTGTGGCCATGTTTGCCATTTTCGGATCTACCAAAGAAGAGAAGGTATTCTTGCGGTTGCCTGCCGTGTGGAGAGAGCTGTGGTCCGAGTTTGCCGAGGACCGGAAGAACCAAGCAGACGCCGCCGACAGGATCGCCATCAAAGGACTCCGCGCCATAATCCGCCAAAAACAGGATCAGGAACTCGAAGACGGTGTTCTGCTGCAGGGTGCATTCCGCGGTCGGGCTTCCCAGCGTGCCTCGAAGGACAGTGGTGACGACTCTACTATTGACCGATCGGGTGCTCACGCATTCGGACCCGAATATTACCAAAAGATTTGGTATGACAAAGCCAGCACACCCCGGTTCCAGGCCATGCTCGTAAGTCCCATGCTGTCACTGCCGGTCTAGTCTAGGGGTTGCACATCTAACACAGCATGGCAGCAATCGCGAATGCAGCTACCTATGTGGCAGTTCAGGCAAGAAGTATTAGAAACCGTGGAGCGCGAGCAGGTAGTCATCGTTTGTGGCGAGACTGGATGGTAAGAAAACTTGGCATCGTGAAGGGCATGTGGCTAACGGGAGAATAAAGCGGTAAGAGCACCCAGGTCCCGTCCTTCCTGCTGGAGCACCAGTTGTCTCTGGGACGGCCGTGTAAGATCTACTGCACGGAGCCTCGTCGTATATCTGCCATCTCGTTAGCCCGTCGCGTGAGTGAAGAGCTCGGCGAAGGGAGAGGCGATGTTGGTACGGCGAGATCCCTCGTAGGCTACTCGATTCGACTCGAATCCAACACCTCTAAGGAGACGCGGCTGGTGTATGCAACGACGGGTATTGTCATGCGCATGCTTGAGGGGTCCAACGAGCTCCGGGAGATTACCCATCTTGTTCTTGACGAGGTTCACGAGCGCACGATCGACTCGGATTTTCTCTTGATTGTCCTGAAGAAGCTCCTTGAGAAGAGGGAGGATCTTAAGGTGGTATTGATGTCGGCCACCGTCGATGCGGAGAGGTTTTCTAATTACTTGGGGCGTGCGCCGGTCTTGAACGTTCCGGGACGTACATTTCCCGTGCAGGTTAAATACCTCGAGGATGCCCTTGAGGTTACGGGTTATACGCTTAGCCAGCAAGGCCACGAAAAGATGACAGACTTGGACGATGACCCTATTGAAGATGAAACTGATTCATCGACAACGCAGAAGGCCGCAAAAGACCTGCGCCAATACTCGGCCAAGACGCGCAACACCCTTGCGCAGATCGACGAGTACCAGATCGAATTTGACCTGATTGCACAGCTAATTAGACAAATCGCAGTCGATCCCATGTACATGAACTACAGCAGAGCAATCCTCGTGTTCTTACCCGGCATAGCAGACATTAGAACTCTCAATGACCTTTTGTTGGGTGATCCGTTCTTCCAGAGGAATTGGGAGGTGTATCCCCTGCACTCGACTATTGCTACCGAAGATCAGGAGCGCGCATTTCTCGTTCCGCCGGACGGGGTGAGAAAGATTGTCCTAGCCACAAATATTGCCGAAACGGGTATTACCATTCCTGACGTGACCTGCGTCATCGATACCGGGAAGCATCGCGAGATGCGATTCGATGAGAGGCGGCAACTCTCTCGGCTTATCGACACCTTCATCTCGAGGGCGAACGCTAAGCAGCGACGTGGTAGAGCTGGCCGAGTTCAGGAAGGGCTGTGCTTTCACATGTTCACGAAATATCGACATGATCAGCTCATGAGCGACCAGCAGACCCCGGAGATGCTGCGCCTGTCGTTGCAGGACCTGGCCATCCGCGTCAAGATCTGCAAGATCGGGGGAATCGAAGAAACTCTCGGACAGGCCCTTGATGCGCCATCTGCAAAGAACATTCGCCGGGCCATCGACGCCTTGGTCGACGTGCGCGCCCTCACCGCCGCCGAGGACCTCACCCCGCTTGGGCATCAGCTAGCTAGGCTGCCTCTCGACGTTTTCTTGGGGAAACTCATCCTACAAGGGACTATCTTCAAGTGCTTGGATATGGCCATTACCGTGGCCGCCATTCTCTCGTCTAAGTCGCCATTCACCGCGCCGTTCGGGCAGCGCACGCAGGCGGATCAGGCCAGGAAGGGGTTCAAGAGGGCTGATTCTGATCTCCTCACCGTGTACAACGCCTACCTGAGTTGGAAAAAAGTCTGCCAGACGACGAGCCACGACTTCCAGTACTGTAAAAAGAATTACTTATCATCACAAACGCTGTCGAATATTGAAGACTTGAAGGGCCAGCTCCTCGTGTCCCTAGTTGACGCCGGTTTCCTGCAGCTGACGCAAGACGAACGAAACCAGCTGAACCGACTTCGGTACTCGAGCCGGCGGAGGCAATTCTTCGACCTGCCGCAACGCGTCAATATCAACAGCGACAACGACCTCATCACCAGCGCCGTCATCGCCTGGAGCTTCTACCCCAAGCTCCTGCTGCGCGAGAACAAGGGCTTCCGGAATGTCGGGAACAACCAGAGCATCAGCCTGCACCCGTCGAGCGTGAACAAGGGCAACCCCGAGCTGAGATGGCTGTCCTACTACCACATCATGCAGTCGAAACAGTAGGTTCTGGTTATATGCCCTCGTGTTTTCCGTTTTCTCGGTTTGTGCTATTGTGTTGGTGGTTAGCTGCTTACAATTTCCCCGCGACAGATTCCTTAACGCCCACGAGACGACCGCTGTGGAGACCTTCGCCATCGCGTTGCTCTGCGGCGATGTCCGCATTGATGTAAGCGCGCTCGTTCCGTTCCGTTCCGTCCTAAGACACCCAAGGCTATATTACCTACTACCGTTCCATCCCGTTCCCTCCCACCATGCGACCCGGCGCACCTCCCCATAAAAACATGTACTATGCTAACGCAAACCCCCTAATCATCACAGATGCACGCAGGCGTAGTCGTCCTCGACGGCAACCGCGCCCGCTTCAGCGTCTCGGACTGGAAGACGCTCCTCGTCGTCAAGACGCTGCGCGCACGCCTCCGCGACATCCTCACCCGCTCCTTCAAGAACCCTGGGAAACTGCTCTCCGCGCAGCAGGAGAAGTGGCTGGACGTCTGGCAGGGGATTTTCTCCCAGGACTTTGGCAGGGTTTAGGACTGGACTTGGACTTGGACTTGCTCTTGGACACCTAGATAATTATCGCACTGGGGAATCCTGATTGTATTCCGCCATTTGGAGGGAGTGAAAAGTGGACCTGCATAGGTAGGTGAGACAGCAGCGGGAGGGAGTCTCGCCATCGATAATATCTGTATACATGCACGCCGCATGTGTGGTAGCAGTTTTTTAAATACGTTGTCATTCGACAGCTAGGTACCGGATACGTAACATACATACAGTATCTTGTCCTAGGCTCGTTGCGAGCAATCCGTAGCGGGAATAAATGCTAATCGCCTTTGACTCAGCCTCCCTTTTATGCCCGGAAGAAATGCCAATTCACCTGGGGATTTCTTCTTTCCTTTTTCTTCTTCTTCTCGTCATAGGTCGTGTGAACAGCTCGTCTTGTAATGCGTACCAACCATCCCCATTAATGCATGTTTACATATCATCCTAGGCCTGCTACTCTGGGGTATTAATTTGCCTATCTATTTAGGTCCGCTCTCCTTCTCCTTTTTAGCCACAGCCACAAATCCTATTCCGCCCCGTCTTGTACCTCCTCGGCCGAGCACAGGTCTCCGCACGGCTGGCGGCGGCGGCATCCAAGGCTTGGGGGGCGCTTTGGGGGTATCAGCCGCTTGCTGCTGTTGCTGCTGCTGTTGCTCGCCTTTTTCCTTGAATAGTTCCTTGACGCTGCCGGTTCGGAGCTTGTGGCCGGGAGTTATCTCAAACCCCTCGAGACCTAGTGCGGCTCGTCCGGCCGCCGACGCATCGGTAAATTCCACAATGGCGCCGGCGTGATCTGGCCGTAGGACGACCTTAATGATAGACCCGTGTGTCTCTGCAAGAGCGCGGATGCGGGAGCTGTTGACAGTATCGGGAACGTCTAGGATGGCCATGGTACGTTCCTGGATCTCTGACGGCGTGGGGGTGTGCTCGTTTTGTTTCTTGTCTCCTGGTTCATCGATCATCGCTATGTCGCCGTCTCCCGAAGGGGCTGGGGATGAGGTAGCCGAGTCGTGATCACCCTTGCTGGTGGCTAGGGGTCGGAAGTTCGTATCCTTGCAAAGCTCAACCTCGAGAAGCTGAGACTTGAACTTCGTCTTGTCTAGCTGGAGAGCATTCTCGGCCTGCTCCTTGGTTTCAAAGACGACAAAGGCGGTGCCGACGTGATGCCCGCTTAGGTTAGTCAGGAGACGGATTGTTACCACCTTGCCATATTTACCGAAGATGCTGCGGAGGTCATTTTCCTGTGTCGCGGGATGAACCCCCTTGACACGAAGCTCGCGTCCCTCGGCGAGGGCACCTTCGCGATCCTTTTTATGAGAAGGATCAGAAAACTTGGCTTGCAGTTTGTACTTGCCCTCTAACATCGTCCCATCCATTAATGTGGCTTTATAGGCAGCGTCAGAACTTCGGAAGGAGACATAGCAGAAGCGACGGTGAGTGTTGTACTTCAACGACGGCCACCGTATATTAAACACATCGCCACACTCCTGGAAGAGGCGCCGAATATAAGCTTCATCTGCAGTGGGGGGGTAGTTCGAGACAAAGAGCGTCAAGCGTATGCCTAATTTGACGCTCAGTTGTGACTGATGAAAATATTTTTGGTCACGCAAAACTGCCGAGTCAGCATCTTCGGAGGATCTAAATTCGATCAAGGCAGACGAAGACTTGTTGTCGGCTTCCTTGCAGAGGATCAAGTTGTTGATGTGGCCATACTCTTTGAAATATCGCCGAATGGCCGTCTGCGTAACGTCAGGAGGTAGATTAGTGACCATGACAGACGTATTTTCGCGATCGCGCTTGAGTTTCGATCCCTGCGCGTCGGTCTCGCCAGTATGTGTTTCGGTGCTCTTAGCCCTCTTACTCGCTGTCTCCCCAGCCTCCCCGGCCACCTCGCCAGTCTCATCCCGTTTCCTCTTGCCACTCGACGGCGAGCCAGGTGCTGTAGCCTCTTGCGCCGAGTGAACAACGACGTTCATTTGGGTGTGGTTTGTCTCAGTCCCGGCCCCGGTCTCAGTCTCGGGTTGGGTAGTATAGGCAGCAGCGGCGGCATTCTCGCGAGCACGGCGCTTGGCGACGACTCGCCGAGTCTTGTGAACGGCGTCCAGAGCGTAGTGCAGTGCATCTGGCTGCTCGTAGTCATTGCAATGCTGAAGATAAACCTCCATGACGCGTTCTGGCCAATCGAGTGTCTTCTGCGTTAGGGCACGCTGGAGAACGCCGGTAGCTAAAGCGGGCGTGCGCGCAGTTTTAGCGCTCATGGATGGCGTGGGCGGTGTCGGGCTCGGCGCCTTGGGCCTTGAAGCGTAGATAACCATTTCCCAGAGATAGTAATTGAGCCAAAAATCATAGCTGTTGGCCAGCAGGGATTGGTGCGCCATACGGTCCCAGTGATTTCTCGCGGCATCAACGTCGCCCTTAACCTCGGTGAGGAACTGGATTAGTATACGTTCTAGGCGGAAATTGGGGTCGCCCTGATAGGCATCCTTGTACAGACGCTTGCCCCAGAGGTCGACGTCCTCGAGAGCGGCGAGTAGACCGACCTCGGCGACGTCGGCGGCATCCTCGGGCGCATTAGGGTCCATGGCGGTGCGCTTGAGAAAGCCGCACCAGGCGGTGTACATGTCAAGGACACTCGTCATGCCATTCTTATCCAGAGCCTTCGTGTTGGTAGCGGCGTGTTTGATAGATTCGACGTTGTGAAAGGACCAACCAGCGTCCTCGGCAGTTAGGATATATCTCGACCAGAGCGGGCCAGACGAGGGGCAGTGCTTGGTGGCGCGCTTGAAGAAATCAAGCATGTTGGGGAGGGGCGTATAGAGAGAAGGGTAGGTCTTGATCTGGCGATGAACGCTTGAAAGGTAGACGGCGCAATTATTCCAGATATCGTCGTCGAAGGCGAAGAGGCCGGTGAGGGCGCGGGCGTAGAGGCCGAGGCCGAGAGGGAGGGCGAAGGGATCATGGTGTTGTTGCTGCTGCTGCTGCTGCTGGCGTTGGTGTTGGTGGTGTTGTTGTTGTTGTTGTTGTTCGTGGTGATGGTAAGCGAGAGTGGTCTGGGCCATCTCCCAGTCGAGGTACTGGCGCATGGCGGTCTTCTCAGCTTCGCGGTCTTCGGCGCGTTGGGCACGGGCGAGGTCGAGCTCGTGGGATTCGCGTAGCTCGTAGGCGGCCTTGGCATCGCGGGCGGTGCGGGTGACGTCCTGGAACTCGTGCTCGTAGGCGGCGTTGTTGTAGGTGGTCAGGAACTCGGAAAACATCTGCGAGGTCTGATCCCAGGTGGTATGGGGCACCTGCAGGCGGTCGCGGAAGAGGTGAGAGATGCGCTTGACGCCGCTCGGGGTGCGCGTGCGCGCCAGCTGCTCGAGCTCGATGGCCACCCAGCGGTCCCAGAACAGGTGGCTGTCGGCGATGCGGAACTTGGTGGCATTGTAGCCGTCGCTCCAGAGGCTCAGCGCGGCGTCAAAGGAGAAGAGGTCGCGGCCAAGCTGTCGCTCCTCGTCGGTCCACGGAGACGCCGACGGCCATGCTGAAGACGACGCCGAAGACGACGACGACGTAGAGGTCGAGACCGGTGCCGAGGCTGGCGACTGGCACTCGGCGAAGAGCGACCAGAAGTATTCGCAGTAGGCTAGCCAGAGACGCAGACTGGAGGGCTCGTCGCCAAGGGCAGCCTTGAAGAGCTCGACGACCTTGACGCGGGCCTCGAGGTCTGCGACGTGTCGGCGCTGCTCCTCGATGTAGGCTAGCCAGCTGTCCTCGCCTATGGGATTGGCCATGATGCTGGTGTTGCTCGTGTTGCTGGTGCGAACGTGGGCCTGAGGATGATCGTCGTCATGTGTAGGTGTGTGTACACGAGGGCGGGTCTGTGTAGGAGTGGCTAGAGGGCGAGGTATGGACTAGGCATGGACCGGACCGGACTGGACTTGGACTGGATCGGGGTTGATGAGGCGAAGATGGTGGGTATCTTTCCCGGTTTCCTCTCTTCTGATCTCCCTTCTCTTATTATCGTATTCGAGCGGATCAACGAACGAAAGAACGAACGAACAAACCAGTAATCAAACGAGCGAGCGAATCAATCAATTAATTAATCACAATCAATGAGTGAGAAAGTAAGGAAGCAAGGAATAAAGTAGTATAGTGAGAGAGGAAGTAAATACGTAAATGAGCAAACGAGTGGTCGGAGGAAAGAAAAAGTGGTGTCGCTACAACTGCACCGGACCATGTTCTGGTTGTCGGCGCCTTACCCCGAAATACGTATCTAGACGTTGGAGAGATGAACGGCGGATTGGATGCCTTGGCAGACGCGCAGCGCATAGAGAAGAGCAGGTATTTGTGCGTGTAAAGAAATATGTGTACAGACGTTTACAGAGTACGTATGTGTATGTGTATATGTTTTTTTTTACTGCCGACTTGTTCAGTCTTGTCGTTTTGGGTGCGGTTGGCAAGTCGCGTGCGGACGGGTACGGTAGGTACGGTAGGTACATGTCGGCAGGGAACATGTCAGCTCCAGCTTACATAGGTAGGTATAGCCTGGAGCCTGTAGGTAAGGGAAGTGCACCTAACAGTAGAATGACAGGTAGGTACGTAGCCAAGACTTCAGTGTTCTATTAGACTTGCCTACTTTCCTCAGGTACCTACGAGTACTTGCATACTTACATACCTAAGGCTAGTCGTAGAATAGGTAGGTACCTATATTAAGTACCTCCGACTCTATAAGTGGGTACATAAATGGAGTCTATGACTGGGGCCTACAACATGGACCCCTGCTCTCTCCGCAACCTCCCAGCATTAATCGACTGACTCTTACATCATCATACCTTATACCCGGATATAGAATATCTACATACCTAGGTAGTACATACGTATAAGTAGGTATTTTAGCTAGATTTCTAACGTATGCCTCATATATGCATTATCTGCTTTTACAAAGATCCTGTTTACACAAGAGTTAATATCTACTATTAAACGACACAACATTGGAACACAAAGAGTTTCTGTAAGAACGGCTTTATTCACGAGTAGCCATACAATCAGTGGTAGGAATAGCAAAACAAGCGCATTCATTCAATTGATGTGCTTTCATCAGCTGCTTTGTCAAGACTTAGATGAACAATCACCTAGTGTTGATGATTATTCCGTTGCCAAGACCGACGAGCTTCGTTAAATACAGATGTTTTCCCTTCCAGCTTACAAGTCCTGTCCAGTTCTCCGCCAGCTACACATTAGATCACGCTTCATACTTCCTGCGAGTTACAGCCGGTTTCATATTGCATGTGAGAAGAAAGCGTACAGCGGCACGTAGACAGACAGGCATTGCCAGTTTGTTGAACAGGAAAGAAAACCACACAACCTACCATAGACCATCGATATCAAGATGGACGCGCCCATCGCCGTCCAACGGCGTTCGCCGACGTTCGCCAGCTTCCCCATCCTTCGCACCGTCCTGTTCCTTGCAGGCTTTGATCTGGAAACGGCGCTTGATCCATATCGGCGAGGCGTCGCGATAGTCAACACAACGCGAGCACGGTTCCACGACATTTGCATAGGAACATTCCCTGACACCTCCAGCACACGAGGCATTATCTCTTCGAGTTTTATGGAGCTCGTCGTAGGCTCCTGCATCGTCGGCGTCGTGGCATATCTTGTTAGTATTTTCCATGCCCATCCGCAGGGCGAGTCTTATCAACCCGGCCTAGGTTTAGGTCTAGAGATTGAGGCCCCTATCCTGGCCGCCTTTTTCACTCTTTTCGCTCTGATCACGGCCATGTACACCTCACTCGCCATCTCTGAGACGCCAGACTCTAACCTCATGAAATTTCTGAACGAGACCTTTCCCCCCCTCGAGCGCTGTGCTATTTGCCAAGAGGAAGGTGAAAATGAGCCCATTATTAATCTGCAGTGCTTTTCCGACGCCGAAGAGGCCGCGAATCCGCAGAGAGCACTTCATTGGTTTCACGAGAACTGTATAGCAGCCTGGTGGTTGGAAAATGGTCATAGAGCTGGTATTTGCCCGCTCTGCTCTAAAGAGTCCGTGGCATTCCGTAGCCCAGCCGGGCCTCGTCACAGTTCCCCTTCCGCCATCGCATGGGCTACCCATTGTTTCTTTAGGTGCATACTTTTGTTTTTCGGCCACTTTGACTCGTATATATCCGGGGCGCGTCCGCGGCGCCCGTTCGTTCACGCTACTCCTTACGCCTTCGCGCTCACAAGAGGCGTTCTGGTGCTTTGTTTGCTGTTGCTCTCGCGGCTCGTCTTTGCCAGGATTCTCTACGTTTGCTATCTAGCATTTCCCCGGTTACTACAGATCTATGTGTACGGCGGCGTTCGCGAATATCTATGTCGTCTCTGGTTGTTAGATCTCTATCCGGTTTCTCGATGGCCTATTCGCGACTACTTGTGTCCCGAGCTTCCCGGGTCGTTGCCAATCGACCCTCCTTCTCGGGGTGAGGGTTGGCGCTTGGGTATAACTGCCGCCGTCATTTCTTTCATTATCATTCACGGATGCGCTTTGCGGATTGCTGACGCTTTCTATAGCCGCTTCTCGCCTCGTCGATTTCATTCTCTCATAGGTAAGCGGACGAGGGACAGCAGCATCCTGCTCTTCAACTTCGCTGCGAGGATAATTCAATGCTGGAGAAACTTTCGCGGTAATATTCTTCTATTCGCAGGAGTAGACAGCTATCTATTTCTCCAGCTTAGCCTCCTAGCGCTCACCCATGCCTTCCTTGCTAGCAAAGAGATTGCGTTTACTGAAACGGAGAGATGGCCCGACTGGATTATCTTTCTCGTTATAGTCATAGAGGCAACATGGCGGTTCTTGATCGCAACCGCTTTCTATGTTTTTGCCTACGCCTATTTTGTTCCGTTCGTGCTATTGGTTCTCTCCGTTTTCTTACTTCCCCTGCTCCTAACAATATGGGATGAAATCTTCTGGCCTGTCCTTGGAATTATCTCGGCGTATAGCTTTGCAAAAGGTTTTGTTCCTGCCCTCGGATCTTGGTTTACTTCAGATATTCAACTACCCATTCCTTACTTCGCTCCTGCTACTGTAACGGTACCTCGGTTGGAGCTGGGTGAGGGTGTCGAGTGGGCCTTGGTTATTATTTGCTCGCTTCCTGCAATACTAAGGATGCTACGCTTTGCGTGGTGTAATTCCCCGTCTCGAGTCAACGCTCCGCCTCATGATATTTGAAAAAAGAAAACAAAAAGGAAAGAAAGATTTACGAGGCGATAGACTACAACTAGGCCTATCCACGTATCATTGTTTTATCGCGACGAGTTAAGTTAGTTTTAAGTAGTTATAAAAATACATGGAGATTATTGCGCAGAGTCTCGCGTCATATTTTCTCGCTTATAATCTGGGCTCGCTACTTTATAGAATTAATACTGTTCAGCAGCATATAAATCCCCGTAGTCGGGGTGCGGACATCTCATTGTTTAGGTATTATTTGGTTATCCACCTTTTTCTAATCTATGGGAAAGAATGGTACGAGGAAACACACCTTTTAAGACGACTGTTGCGCATTGCCATTAATCCAGGGAAGCCTGTGCATAATAGGATTTAAGACCAATGGAAAGTATGTAATACCATCAAGACCACACAGATTTCATACTAAATTGAAGCATGTAACACACACACACTACGCACTCTAGAGGGCTGACCACTGTTATATCGATCCCTTCTAGAGATTTGAGGCTAAAGAAAACAGTAAATAAGTAACGCAAATGTATATTGTAAAGTTGCAGTCCTCCAAAAGGGCCGCCGAGAGGCGTAACTATCTGTAAGAAGTGCTAGCTTCGGCTAACTATCTTAAATAAAGAAAAGAAAAACTAGAACTCGATGACCGAATCAATCTAATCCCCATACGGTCATGTCACCCACACTATCTCAATACATAGTACACTCGAGAATTATTCTGCTAATAGCACACAGGTCTGCGCGTTATAGCTGTATACAACTGTAAGGACTCATGAGACATTGGATATACAACAATGTAGTAAGTACTAGCTAATGGATCTCGCTTTGTTTTGTAGGAGTATTTTCGTTTTCGTTTCATAATTGCCCTACCTTCTTTGTTTTATAACATAAAGATAAATTTACCACTATACTTCTAGCCAGTTATTATTATTTGCTACCTATTCTTTCTAGCCTAACTAAGCTTTAAATCATCTCTCAGTGCGGCCTTTTCTTATTAGCCTCTGTTACGGAAAAACGATAAAAGATTTGAACTAGTACGCCGCAGCTGTTTTTATCCCATTGATCGCTTAGGCAATCCTTTTCCAATAGGCAGCTTTCAAGATGGGCCCTATAACTATATTTGTCTTAGTGGTCTCCATTTTACACGTTATCACCGAGAAACTACTGCCAAAGTTTCCAGGCTCCATTTTTGGTTATGTGGAATTGAGGCCCCTTGGCCCATGGCCCCCTAAGAACACGGCATCTATAGACAGTATATCCAGTATCGAGATAACCAATACTCCTTTGAGTCCAACTACCCCTATTTCCACTACCGCCTCTACGTCTGCTATCACTTCTGAGACAATTCCGCGCGTGGTAGAAAGCCTAGCTACAGCTGTGGAATCGTCTGTGACTATCACGCCGTCGATAGCGCTGAAATCCGATTGGCTTGTTGATACCCCATCACAGAGCCTTGAGTCGGTAGAATATTGCAATTGGACCTCCATCTATAACCTAGGAAAGACGGTCAGACACCCGCTGAACCTCTTAACAGAGAAGGATGCAATAGACCTTGACAAGGAAGCGTCTCGAGTGCACAATTTTCTTTGGGAACTCGAACAACTCGCCAAAGCATATCCGAGACAGGAAAAGGAAGCGGAGAGTCTACGCGAATTGCTGGACTTCTTTGTAATGATGCAGATGCGAGGTGGGCATGAGGTGATAATGGACTTGCAAAAGCAATTGGCCGACTACGCCGCTACCAAATACTGGGGCCGTGATAGCAAAGAGGTGGTGCCTCTCATTGATAGCGCCCTAGAGAAATTCAGACGACCGCTCGGCGAACCATGGGCGAAGCTGCGAGGGGGAGATCCATCTAAGACTGCCAAAGAGGCGCTAGCAGTTTTATTCGACGATACGTATACCGGGCAGTACTGTCTCGGCGGTAACTGCAGATGGCCTCGTCGGATCGCACAAGCATGGCGACGGGCGGAAGCGATAGAGCGCTCGTTGGAAAAAATACTTGACGGCGTAAAGCTGCAGGTGCTTGATGCCGATCGCAAGAGCCAGGAAACTTTGTCTTATGCAGCCCAGGAACTAAAGTGGATGGTACCTCTGTATATTGTAATTTTGGTTGTGGCAAGATTGTTAGCAATGGGATATCCATTGGCTGGTCATCGAGAGTTAGGACCACGAGATATGCAAGAATGAAGGTTTGGCATTTTTTTGCAGCTGTTATATATGGGCCTGTATTATACGAAAGCCAGGCAACACTTATTTCTATTCGATATAAATACTATCCGTCAAATTAAGTTATGGGATCCCCTAATTAGAGTGAGCAACCAACATGCACATCATTTGCTAGTAACGTAAAGCTAACTATTACTAGAATTGTGATGGCTATTTTAAACGTAGTTCGCTGAGTATTTAAAAATATTGAATATAAATAATTGTCTGGCATAACTTCATATAAAATATGAACCTGCTGGCAAGGTAACGTGTGACGGAGGAAAAACGACGCTGTTAATACTCCTCCCGTCTTAATGGTATACATAGTACGCGACATAACGTTTGTAGCTTTCTTAGACAAGGACCTATCAGACTGTTAGATGCTTAAAATACCTGTTCCTATAAACCCTTTATTTCTTCTTCTCGGAGTGATTGTTGGATGTGTTATGTTGTATAGTCACTTTATTTCGCTTCCCCTCTTTGCCACGCGACACCGCCTTTTGCGTTTCTAACTACTCCCTCATCTTCTCCCTGTGACTATTGATTTGCCCAATAATTATCACATATAAGCCTGCTAGCAACTTGCCCGAGTGCAAACACGGGTACAACTCGCAATGAAATTCCAACGGATTGGTGGTCAGATCGCACAGGTCAATGGCGTGTCCGCGGACGAATCGAGTGCTGTCTCCGTCATGCTCCGTCACGTTCTAGAGGAGAACCCCCCGGATGAGTCGGATGCAGACAAACGCGGCCTGCCATTTCAGCCTCGCTCTTATCGCGACTTCATGCTCTTTGAGCGTCACTACTACGGCGCGGCAATTGGAATAACGAGTCTTTATCGCCCGCTGGCCAATAAGCTGGGTAGTCTGTTCTCCATGGTGACAGGCGTTGATTTCCCCTTCTTTAAACCGCATGCTCTGTGGTACAAGCAGCCCATATTCTACCAATCCAACCACTTGGCCTTCTACTCCGACGGCGCATCTATTACTTACCCTAGCTATTGCAAATACCTGGACGTCGAGCTTGAGCTTGGAGTAGTACTCGGCAAGCCTTTGTACAATGCATCACCTGACGAGGCAACCGCTGCTATCGCGGGCTTTTGTGTCTTCAATGACTTCTCCGTCCGCAATGTGCAGCTGGAGGAGATGGCGAGGTATTACATACGCCCCTACACTAGCCCTAGGCATGGCAATACGAGTATGCTATTCTAACACAGGACGCCTGGTCGTCATCTTTTATAGTGGCTTTGGTCCTCAGCATAGCAAGGCTTTCGCCAATAGTATTTCCTCTACCGTCGTCTCTGCGGATGAGATTCTACCTCATATCAACCACCTTTCCGGTCGCATTGTCGTTAATGATGTGATTGTGAGAGAACCGAAAGTAGACAGTTGGCAGTTTTCGCTCGGGCAGGTCAGTCGAGCGCTGTTATTATTCGGCTTGAAACTAGAATCTAGAAGAGCACCAATTCCGCATCTGGGTTTGGACAATGTGTAGACTGACGTGGGTTGGCTCTAGGCTCTTTCGCACGTATCGAAGAGTACCCAGCTATACCCAGGCGAGTTCTTCGGTAGCGGTACGTTCCCGTTAGGCGCTGGCATTGAATGGTTAGTCATTATTCACCCCAATTAGTGACAGGTCGACTTTCTTTTTAGTAAATTACACCTTGCTAATCGCGTCTCTAGTATGTGAATTAATGCCCTTAAAATTGTACAAGTCCGATCATTCTACTCTGGCGGAGCGGATGGCCCTGATACTATGCCCAATACATATAGGTAAAGCACTAACTGGCAATAGACGCAGGGTTCCAACTGCAAGTAGGCGATGTGGTGAAGCTGGAAATTGATGGGATTGGGTCTGTGACAAACACTATTGTGTCAGAAACAAAATGAGACGTGTATTTTTCGTTTCAATCGAGTAGACCTCTCTTATCACACACTCATTACAACAAATTGTAACATTACGGTTTTTAGTCTTGGTCAGCTACAACTCATGGTTTTGCCCCTTAGCAGCCCTATGAGTGCGCTCTCCCCTCTTGACTTAACTCATATATGAATATTACCGTATACAAGAGACTTTAGACATAAATTCAACGACGCGCTTTCGTTTTATAATAATTTATACCAAGTTAGGCCTGGAGAATAGTCCCTAATTGAGATGATGCAAATTGTTTCATTGTGCGCGCTGGCATTTAGGGGCTTGGGGGCGGGTCACGTAGGCGAGATAGCTCTCTTGTCATAAAGCTTTCAAGAATTGAGACATTCTATACACAGGTCACTTCTGCATCAAGGCTATCGGTGAGTGTGCTGAGACTTTTAAGATCTATACACATTCTTTCTCCGGTCGCTTCTCTTAGTATTAATCCCTTCCATGTTGCTGTAAGCTCTCATCCTCTCGGTCGCTTTGTAGAATCACGTATCTAACAGCAAAGTAATTTGCGGCTGAAACAAGTACAGACATAGCTATCCGAAAGGGTTTGAGTGCTCTCTATCCTCTGCGCATCCTCATGTAGAGCCATCCGTGCCAAGAAACAGAACTGCAACGCTAAAGGAACCTTGACCGTTTGCAGTGCTTAATATAGGACAGTGACAATCCGACATAGGGAACCAGCTCCGACACATGTCACATAGTCTTCGGTATGAGTTATACTCTAGTACCAGAAAGAGTCTTGCTTAGTATTTGTATGTCATACTAAAATTAAAGTGGAAGTCAGTTCCACCACGTTGCTGTGCGTCGCGCGGTCTTATCACTTACGCGAAACAAAACAGCAAGTCGTAATGTTACACTAAACTGGTAAGATGCATATTTTGGCAGGATTATGGCAAGAGTGATGAACATGGATAGCTGAAGCTTTTCTACCGTTACACCTGTAAAAATAGTGCAAGGAACGAAATAAAAAGTGATAGGTAATGTCCTAAGTACTTAGCACTGTGTATAGTAATTGTGGGTTGCGTGGGATTGCACACATCAACAGTAATTAATATAATAAAGCTCCGCGTTAAGCTAGTTTCTGAATAATGCCTGCACCACTCATATGTGAGAGGAATTGCGCTTAGGATGTCGCGGAACTGTGACTCGCTTAGCCACATTCGCGGGCCACTGTAGATGGAGAGGGGGTATTATGAAAACAGCAGCATAACTAGCTGGAGCCTCAAGCATTGCATTACCTAAGACTACACAAAGCCGTATCTCACTTGCGGCTCGCTAATATTTATTCAATAAACCCTATGCATACCTTCTCCTTGTAACTCTGCAATTGCCATTTTGCAGTTGTTGACCGAGTTGTTGACCGAGTTGTTGACCGAGTTCTCTGTTGTCTACATGCAACAACCCGTCTATATGCAAAAGCCCGGCTGCAGGCATTGCCTAAACAGAAAAATGAATACGCCTCTTCGTCGGTACTTATCGACTCTTATCATTAGGTACACACTTTACATTACCGGTCACTTTTGCTCTCAGGGGTAGGTATTTAGTGATAATTTTGTTGTAACTTATCGAACTAGAAATTTCCGGTTATTGTGGCGTTCCTTAAGTAAGTACTCGATGATTTTTATTGTATTGTAACCCTCCCCAGTGAGGAGGGTTACCTCCTCACCTTTCGCCGTAATTATAGTTGGAAACGGGAAAAGTGTAATTACCAATAGGAAAGAGAAGGCGAGTCTTTGCACAACTTAATAGGGTGAGTTTAGCGCAGAAGTTGAGCAGGAGACCGTCAGTAAGCGCCGGTCAGTAAGACCTGAAGTTGTCCTGGGCCGATTGAAGAATGCAAACTACTGCTCTCGACCAACCCTAGCAGATGATGTTGTCCCAGATTCCCGGGTAACTAGTCTGTACTCCCGCCTTGCCTTCTTACGATAGCATACAGCCGATCAGAACGCCTCTCCAGCTTGCAAAACATGTTGGATTTTTCCTTTGTTGTACATAAGTTCGATTCCACCGAATACGCATAATATAAATACACTAACCCAGCTACTGGAAACTTGACGCATCGTCTATAATGTGTTATGTCTATCCTTCTATATGTCGCCGCGGGTCCATTTCAACTTATAATAACATCGACTGTCGTTACTTCTGCCGAACGATATGCTGGCGCCTCCACAAAAGCGACAGGAAACTAGGCATCCGGCACTCCCACCGCCAATATTTTGGGACAACTTGTCCAAGATTCCTTTGACTAGAAGCGCTTTGCAGGAGTTGGGCAGGCGGAATAACGAGGATTTGATACACACACAATCCCCTGACCCTTATCTCGACCGAACGATCACGCGGCGTACCGCCCGCAAGTGGAAACTTACCCGCGAGGCCATACGACCAGCAACACAGTATCTAGGTCAGTGTAATTTAACAGAGCTAAAGCGCATTGGCCGCTTTTCGAGAGAGGGAGGTCCTGACCTGTCAGATTTACGTGGGGTAAGTTATTCCCCCTATTTCAAAGGTGTAGCCTGACAATTGGTAGTACCACGATGTCGGTAGCACCATACTCTGGGGCAGTATGAGTTCCGGACCGTCACTTCGAGGCCACTTCAAGCGTGGCTCGGCGGTCCTTTTAGAAAATCCAACGACTTCATCATCTAAAACGAAGAATACTGGGCCATATGACCGAGCGTTTGAACAAAACTTGATCGATCATGGTGTTTACCCTGATGGGTATAGATATCCAGGGGGCAAGGCTCTTCCCAAGCCGGATAACCTGCATGAAATACGCAGGGAACTGGCGAGGCCAAGAGCTTGTTTCTCCCGGACGAGCTTCACGGACGAAGACTTTGAGTCGTTTCGAAACATAGCTATAAATGCACGCAAGGAGGGTGGGGTTTTCGAGCACGTGATGCCTATTCTCGAAGGTCGCGTGGAAGATGCGGGTTGCGTTAACGGGAAAATCCCGTTTGGTAATCTTGACCATCTGACAGACAAGACACTTGTAGCGGGCAATCCGGATCGATACTACGGCGCTCGCCCTGAACAACTAGCCCGACAAGTTCGGACGCAGCTGCATCAATACATCGTGCCTTCGACGGACGGTAGCCTTCCTATTGTACCAAACTTCTTCTTTCACGCGAAAGGTCCAGATGGGACCGTGACGGCTACTAGACGTCAGGTATGTTACGACGGTGCGCTGGGGGCGAGGGGGATCCACAAGCTCCAGGCGTACAGCCAAGGAGACGCTAACCCAGATAACAACGCCTACACGTTGGCCTTATCCTATTACGACGGGGTTCTCGAAATATACAGTATCCACATGCTCCCGCCTGGTCGTGGTGTGAAGGCCGGTTGCGAATATGCGACAACGCACGTTGGGGGCTATTTATTGACAAGCAGTGTTGAGAACTTCCGGGCTGGAGTCTGTGCCTATCGAAATGCAAGAGACTGGGCGGAAAAACAGAGAAACGAAGCGATTAGACAAGCTAACCAGAGGTTTGCGGCGGCGCAAGTTGGATCTAACCCATCGCCACTTACGGACGACCGAAACACGGGTTCTAACGTTGACTTCCACCATACAGAGTCCTCCATCACTTACATCGACATGTCAGAGGGTGAGAAAGCAATGGAGATGCCTGCATTAAAACGTACTTGACGACACTATGTGCTAAAAGATGCTAGCACAGCGAAGTAGTGTTATGAGTCTACGTATTCAATACCGAGGCAGAAAGCGACTGGACCTTATAGGGTGGTTTATTTATCCTTCTATTGAACCCTAGGTATATCCCCCTTTTTACACCCTTCTTCCCAGTCCTATTTGCTCTGGTACAAAACTGTCTGACAGGGCTATCAAGCTACCTGGTATTGGTTAAAACGCGACGGCTTTTTTATTGAGTTTTCTCTATATATCTAGCTACACCTATTGTACTCTCGTACGCGAGTGTTTTTTTAAACTAGTAGGAGGGGCGTTCTTAGGTTTCACTCATAAATCGATTCAATCTATCCTTTTAGTCAAGCCTCTAGATAGTCTAGGAGTGCCAGAAAGACCGTTAAATTTCCAGCGCGTTGTATGTGTGGTCACCTTTACGTCCCGTTCCAATGAACAAAGGTTAATGAATGATGTAGTCCCGTTAATGAGTATGGTGTGCGGATGTGACAGTTTTTATCATGGTCTCTATGCGGTTCATCTAATTACCTTATATCGCGGGTTGTTTTACAGGGCTCAGGGCACAGGCCCTAGCAGGGGCCCCCTTATAAAGGGGGCCCTTTCGCCGCGGCCACGGGCTTCCTCGTCACCTCACTTTTTCACCTCCCACGAAGGGGATGTTTTTATGTGGTTGTCGGAAGCTTTTTAGCCCTCTTTTTAGCCTTAGAACCCTAGCCGGTGGCCGGCTACGACAGCGCATCGGCTGGGCTCGAAAGCACCCTTGGCCTCTCTAAAGAATGAGCATTATTTGGGGATGAGTTTGGGCAACTATTTGAGTCCTGGTTCGAGGTGGCCAGCTTCGCGTAGCGCACCGCTAGGCCTCGAGTAGAGGTCAATCCCCCCCCTTATGCGTTCAAACTGCTATACTGCGTGCTCTGTTTGTGCTGTAAATATCAGTAGGTAGTTTTCTTGAAGAGTGAAACATTGGTAGTAGGCGTAAGACTAGAAAGACTTAATAGATTCAGCCCTTTATCGCCCTTGAGCCATTATTCTAGCATTACAAGCAGCTAAATGCCCACCAAGGTCGTTAGTTCACGCAGGGGACCTTTAGGCTTTGGCCTTCAAGAATCTCTACGGATGCTACCTATCACTCTAGTTATATCTGACACATGCTAAGCTTTATCTAGACTAGCGCATCTCCTGTTCGGGGGCATTTGTTTACCTATTCGAATCTGAGTCGACCTGCCACTTCTCAACAGTGATAGTTATGGTCTTACCGTGATCATACGGCAACACTACCAGTCTGTCTTATACTACTTATATACTATGACCGATACTCGTCGGATTGTTCAATGGGTTGAGTCTGTGAAGCCATTTGAGCCTGGAGACGACAGGGACAATACCATTTGCATTCCTCAGGTGTTTGAGTCTTCCAAACAACCTGAACCGAACAAATGTGCAAATGCTGACAATGAGATAGAGGCTTCAGACCTTCTTCATAGGTCATGCGCATTAGAAATGGCTGATTTATCTTCACCTATAAAGAAATTTAAGAGTAATGTGAAATCTCGCGACTACCTTCAAAGGCTTGAGACCCCGGTATATATTATTCCATGGATTGACGGGGAGCTCCAGAAGGGATCGAGTTTCCAAGACGTCAAACATCTCTGCGATATGATTTTTCTCAAGCAATGGAAGCGTGGCGTTGTGCCACTCGAAATTCAGGAACAGTTCACCGCTATATATCTGGAGACTTTCTCGAGCGAGCCTTTTCCAGAGTGTTTTGGAATCGCTGCCTGTTCGTCACTAGAGGATGGCGATGTCAGGGATGACGATGGCTTCACAGCCACCGAGCGCGCCAGGGTAGAACTTGCCTTACTTCGACGCGTCCACCGCCAGGCCTCTTTGTCCAAAACATATCAGAGGAACGAATGCGGCTGGACGGCAAAAGTGTATAACCCATTGCTAGAGCACGTTTTCAAGGGTGATGTCCGACCTGAAGCTGTAATGACTGCTACCATGCAAGGCGACTCAATTCCACGACAAGTAAGCGTTAAGGTAGATGCTGGGAAGAGCAATGACCAGCTAGATGGTATTGACACTCTATCGGACTTTTGCGTCACTATTACAGCCAGTTCCACGAGCTCCGCTAGCTCAGCGCGAAGGGCAAACGGGGGCCAGTCTCGGAATCTAGCTCACATACAAAGCCGCGACGATGTCAAGATCGTCGACTATGTCCTTGTATTGGATCTTCCGAAAAACAGCGCGCTTCAAGAGACCATATCTACTCTAATTACCCAAGTCTCTGAGGGTGGTGGGCGCCGTCACGTTAACCAGACAGCCTACCCGTCTATTGAAGACAGCGTTGTCGCGGTGTCTATCGCGATTCAAACTGAGTTGTCTGCCATAGATCCGCTTCTGCAGCTTGGAGTTTGGGCTGCTGCTTGGTATAAGCGAATGTGGTTTCTTCGCCGGGAACTATTTGCGACTAAGGTTGCTGATATTCAAGATGAGCAATTACTTTTGCACCTCCGCCAACAAGAACAGCAGAAACGACTTATCACGGTGCCTTTGCTTACAGTGGTGGGGCATCAATGGGACATGTACTTCGCTGTCTTTGACACTGCTTCTATTAAAATTCATGGCCCTATGAAATTGGGTAACACAGACACACTCTTAGATGTATACAGTTTAGTAGGGTCGCTAAGGGCAGTCGAGGAGTGGATAAGGACAACTTTCAAAGCAGCAATGGATAGCTGGTTCATACATTAAAACGTGTTGGGAATAAGCAAGTCGACAAAGTTGAATTCCGGATTTGAGCGTAAAGAACAGCATGGCTTTTTTATGTTGTCATTTTTTACACCCTTCTGTTGAAGTTTGCCTTTAGGGTCGGCGTGCCATTGCTAATTACCAAAGTAAATAACTAGTAACTTGCGCTAATGAACCTCAAACGTTGTTGTACTGAGCGAGGCGGATGCCAGCACTTTTATGCAGTCCAAAGCGAGGCCCAAAGTTGACAGATAATTTGCAAATTCAAATTCGCTCGGCGTAATGAAAAGGAACGTGCAAAACATACACACCGCACTCTACTGCGTAGGGGATGGGTCACGGCCGTCTTAATCACTTCTAGAGATTTGAAGGGAGAAAAAAATAGTCTAGGGAAATCAATCGTGTATTTTGGTGTTGCTAACCCCTACGGGCCAGCATGACTGCCGCATAATCTTCTTCGAAAATCTACGCTTCTAGATTACGCAGCTAAATAAATCTTCTACATTGATGGTTTAATGGCGCCTATCGCTGATCTGTCATTCGTAGAATCAAATGACTAACCATAGGCTATCGTGTGC
This sequence comes from Hypoxylon argillaceum, assembly GCA_022495175.1. Lineage (NCBI taxonomy): Eukaryota > Fungi > Ascomycota > Sordariomycetes > Xylariales > Hypoxylaceae > Hypoxylon > Hypoxylon argillaceum. Next base: position 140,376 of record MU378166.1, read on the forward strand.
CCGACACAGCCACATGGTTGCATTACTTGGGCTAAACGTGGGCGCAGATTGGAGAACAATGTTTTTCCGTCTTGGTGTCTTACAACAATTTGCATATTGCGGCTGAATCTCATGGTATTGAAACGAAGTATGTAACACACACACACTACGCACTCTAGAGGACCGACCACAATGTCATATAGATCACTTCTAGAGATTTGAGGCTTAGAAAAATAGTAAATAAGTGACGCAAATGTATATTCGGGTGTACCGGACCCCCGAAGGGGGCCGCGTGAGAGGCGTGCCGACTATCTCTAGCTGGCTATGGGCTAACTATCTTAAATAAAAGAAAAGAAAAACTAAGTCTTGATGACCTAATCAACCTAACCCCCATGTGGTCAGGTTACCCACACCGTCTCAGTATATGCCATTTTCTCTTCGTTGCATACTCGAGAGCAATACCAACCTATAACCCAAGTTCTTATCACAATGGCTAGATTTCGGTTTCAAACATGGAAACAGAAACTTAAATTTCGAAGCCTTGGAGGCGGTCAACGACGAGACCTTGAGACTGAGTCCCCGACTGGCGAAGCTGTCCTTAACACCTCGGGAAACCTCGATGGTTCGTCAAGTTTGAATCTGCCTCTTGCCGATAGTCCTTTTGCCCAGACATCCCCGCCCGGTGAACCAACTTTGGGACCGTTACCAAGTACTACAAATAGCGACAAACCGATCCGAGAGCTCTGGAATGTAGCATACGAGAAGCTGAGGGCGGAAAATGAAGAGCTTATCGCGAAGTACGAGACTAAGATCTGCGAAGATCTCAGTGCCAGCATTGCCTCAATGTTCGGCTTAAATGCTACTGTGCGAGACCGTATGCATGCGATCCTCCAACTCAAGATGGACGGGGTCAATCGAGACACATGGAAGCTGAAGTTCGGCAGCTCTGAGGTCCAGGTCAGAGACCTTGTGGAGCCTGTCCTAGGCGTCATCAATAGGGCTAATACCTTTATAACTACCGCTTTGAGCGCAAACCCGCCGGCTTCTATAGCATGGGCGGGCGTTAGTCTGCTGTTGCCTGTGAGTCGAGCTGCTACACATATGATGCCTGAGCTAAATTAAGTCATCAATCAACTCTAGTTTTTTTTTAAACCCTTCGAAACAAGGTACCTCACTATCAAAAGACATAGAGCATATCTCGTCTCTGATAGCTCAGAGTATATTATGAAAGGAGCTTTACTTCCGACGTTACGAGTCCAGTGTTAGCCATCGCGAATCGTCTCCCCCATCTCATATTATGTACAAAAATACGTTGGAGAAGTTGTATCTGCAAATCCTGAAGTTTCTAGCTACAAGCTACTGCTACTACGCTGAAAACCCTTTCTCTCGCTTAGGACGAGATATTATTAAATGGAATGACTGGGACAGCCTGCTTAAAGAGACTAAAGATAAGGAAGATGCGTTTAATGCTATTCATGCTAGTTGGAGGGACAAGAAGTACGATGAAGAGTGCGAAGCAACCGAGGTTCGTCACCAAGAGGCTATACAGCATTGGCAAGCCATCGGCAAGGACGTATCCGGGCTGCGTGAAGCGGTTCGTGAAGCTCTGGAAGAGAAGAAGCGCGACGGGCTGCTCAGCTGGCTGTGCGAGGTCGACCCCTCTGAGATATACAACACTTGCCGTGACAAGCATCAAGACGTTACCTCTGATTGGCTCGTAAGGGGCAGTAAAGAATTTACAAACTGGAAAGAGTCACCGAGCTCTCTGTTATGGCTCTATGGGAAACGTATAGTTATAATTGCCATTTCCTTTCCGCAGTTCTTTCACTGACAATTCGCAGCTGGCTGTGGGAAGTCAATCCTCAGCTCATCTGTTGTTGAACACCTGCAAGAACAATACGCATCCGACCCGGCATCTGCATTTGCATACTTCTTCTTTAGCTTCAGCGACACAGAAAAGCAGAAAGTGGTAGTTATGCTTGCGTCGCTAGTTAAACAGCTATATGCGAGCCGACCTGACACGCCACAAGCGATCAAGAATCTTAGCATATATAAAGAAAAAGGCACGAGGCCAGACACCAAGACCCTCGAAGATGTACTCATCGCGGCTGCAATCGGGTTCTCGTCGGTGTCTATTGTTATTGACGCTTTAGACGAGTGCCCAACTGTGAGTAACGAGCGGAGTAACCTTTTGGGGAGCCTTAGTCGCATTATTACTAAAATGCCAGATACTTTCCATATTTTCCTAACAAGCCGGGCAGAGTCAGATATCGTGAAGATGATGAATACACTCCTGCCATGGCCTTCCAGGGCCGCTATCGACCTGACGACAAGCCAGGCGGGTATTAACCATGACATTCGTTTGTATATTAACTCGACATTTGCTTCTCCCCCTTATAAGGACTGGGATTACGACGTCAAAACTAAGGCGAGAGACTCATTAGTTCAGAGAGCAGATGGAATGTAGGTGTTGGCAGCAACCCCAACAAGCACGTATTACGACAGAGCCACTAACAGTTACCTTAGGTTCCAATATATCATTTGCCAGTTCGACGAGCTCCAGAAACACAGCTCTCGTGCAGCTATTGACGAGGCGCTCGAGAAGCTTCCTAATGGACTCTATGCAACATACGATAGGATTCTCCAGAGTATAGATGCAAGTCTCCAGACCCAGGTAGTTAACTTGCTTAAGTGGCTAGTGGCGTCAGACGAGCCCATCTCGCTCAAAGAACTGGCTGAGGCCTGCATCATCCGCCCCGAGCGCGCCATCCCCTTCGGCAAAGCCGACCGATTATTTAAGAGCAAATACTGCCTTAGGCATATATCTAGCCTGGTAGTCAAATATACAGCAAGCGAGAGTCAGCATGCGAGAGTGCAGCAAGCGAGAGTGCAGCAAGCGAGAGTGCAGCTTATGTCCGCCTAGCCCACTTCTCGGTCCAAGAATACTTAACACGTAGCTGTATTGTCGACAGTCCAGTCGCGGGCTTCTTGTTCACCGAGATTGACGCCCACGTTCATATTGCGTACTCGTCTCTGGCGTACCACCTCTATCGCAGTACCTTAGATAGGAAAGATACCTATGAGGATTATCTAGAATACTACACAACACTGGGTTGGGGTGTTCAACTCGAGATGGTACCACACGAGATGTGGCCAGATCACGTTGTCCGTCTCGTTGTGGACGTGCTCGCCCCTTATAGCAAGAGCCTGCGCATGCTCCTTGCTCGATCGGAAGACGGTGTTGACATGACCTTTTATTACATGCTACAGCGGCCCTTATGTTACACTGCCAGGCTCGGGTTCCTCCAACTCACGGAGATGTTGCTTCAGGGTAACCCTTGGACACTGGACTACTTGCAACAGCGGGATATAGATCCGGCTCTCTGTGAGGCGGCGTATAGAGGCAAGATGGCGGTCGTCGAGCTTCTCCTAAGTGAAGGTCCCCAGGTCAATGCAACGAATAGCCTGCGAGGAAGCGCGCTACTATCTGCGACGTCACCATGGAGCGATGCGGATATTGTGGAACTCTTGCTCGACAACGGCGCAGACATCAATGCTCAATCTACGTATTTTGGGTCGGCGCTGCAGGCTGCTTTCAAAGAGGGGCGCTTTGACATTGTAAAGTTGCTTGTGAGCCGTGGGGCCGATGTTGACCTACCACTACTGGTAGGGGAGTGCGTCCTAACGCTGGCCTTGGAACGCAGGTCTACTGAAATGATGAAATTACTCCTCGACAGCGGTGCCGACGTAGACATTCGGGACAGTACTGGCCAAACAGTGCTGCACTATGCGGCTATTGCTGACTCTTTAGAGCCGTTGCGCCTACTGCTAGATCAAGGCGTTCATGTCAACACACAAGGCGGCAAGTATGGCAACGCCCTACAGTCAGCATGCAGACTGGGACCTGATAGTAAAGCCAAGGTTGAGCTTCTGTTGAAAAGGGGCGCTGATATGAACGCTGAGGGGGGGGGGGGGGGGTGGGCGCACGAGGGGGGGCCCGGCGGGGGGCGGGGGATGGTGAGGAGTACAGGGAGAGGG
>MU378167.1:0-144116 GCA_022495175.1 Hypoxylon argillaceum
TAATATAATATATTAAATATATATAAAAAGTATAAAAAAATTTATATAAATATATATATATATTTTAAAAAATATTTAAAATAATATTAGTTATAACTAGTTATATTAAAATATATATTATTTTTATATTTTATAAAAGTAGTATTTATATAGTAGTAATAAAAAACTATATATTTGTTTTTTTAAATAAAATATAAATAATAATATAAATTTAAATAAATAAACAAATAAATATTTAATAAGTTATAAAATTTAAAAAGTTATATTAATAAAAAAGTTATAAAAAAATTATTATTATTATTATTAATAATAATAAAAATATAAATAGTATAAGTAATAAAATAAATAATAGTATTTATAACAAAAATACAAAAAATTTTAATAATAATTAATTAAAGCTAAAAATAAAAAAAAAAAAAAATATTTAAGTATGTTTTTTTTTTTTCGTTTTTTTTTTTTTTTAAAAAAAAAAACTACAAAAAAAAAATTTCAAAAAAAAAAAAAAAGCAGCAATTAAAAATAAAACTATTTTTTAAAAGTATTAATATATAATTAACACTTTATAATATAAAACTAAAAAATTATTTATTATATTAAAATATTATAATAAAACAATATTATTTAAAATTTTAATTAATATAAAAATTTTTATAATTAATTTAAAAGTTTTATAAAATATATACTAGTAATAATAACAGTATTTGTAATTATAAATTAATTTTAAGTTTATTTATATAAAAAAAAAGTTTAAAAATTACAACTTATAAATAAAAAAAAAAAAAACAAAAAATTAGCTATTTTATTAGTTAATTAAATATATAACAATTAAATAATTTTAAAAATATATTTATAAATTTAAAAAAATAGCTTAAAAAAAAAAAAAAAAAAAAAAAAATTAAAATTATTTTATAATTAATATATAATAAAAATATTAAAATATTAAAAACAATTTTATTTTATATATAAAAAAAAAATATATTTTTTTTATAATTACTAATTTAAGTTTATTAAATATATTATATATTTAATTAAATAATAAAATTATATTTAGTAAATATATATAAATATAATTTTACTATTTAATAATTTTATAATTAAAGCGTAAAAAATACGCTAATATAACAATATATTAAAAAAAATACGTTTTTAAGCTTTTTTTTTACAAAAATTAACTATTTAAAATATATAAAACTGTTAAAATTGTTTAAAATATATTTTTATAAAAATCTTAAAATATAAAATTAAAAAAATTATCATTTATTTTTTTTGTTAATATATAAAAAAAAAATAACTAAATAGTTTAAAACAGCTTAATTAAAAAATATATAACAATATAAATAAATTTAATAAAACAAACTTAAAAAATTAAATTATAAAATTTATTTAAATAAGCTTACTTAATAAAAAAATCTAAAAAAAAACTTTTATAAAAGTTTTTTTATTATTTATAATATTATTTATTAAAATTATTACTTATTATAAATACTTATTATTATAAACAAACAAAAGCAATTATAAAATTAAAACTTAAAAATAAAACGTTAAGCTTAAAATTAATATTTACTAAAAATATATATATATATATAAAGCTTAAAAAACAAAAAGCTAAAAAAACTAAAATATTTAGCAAACTTTATTATAATATACTTTTTAAAATCGTTTTGGTTATACTGGTTCAATTTCATTTGCTAAGCTTGATCGTACTCTGGTACGTAACAAAAGCCGCTTAGTATTTCATAAAAGCGTGTTAGGAACAAGTTTGCTAACAGCCTGACTCCTGCGCGACTTCGACTTAGGGCTGGTACATTGTCTCAGCATCCACTCGGGACTCCTAGCCTGGCAGATTTTCTGACCACATGAAGTAGATTTTCCCTTCAGATTCGACACATCATTTGGCCATAATGACGCTTCGGTGTCCGCTAATAGATAGACTACTAAATGACATAGCTTAGAGCTATTGGTCTTGTTGATGGCTGTAATGGTGCTACTGGCGCCACTCGCTCAGGAGAACGACGCGACATTTCGAATGTGATTCTGAGTTGCAGTATGCTATCTTTTCCGACACGTATTAGATGTTTTGATCCTGAAGCGCTACAGGATAAAATTCAGAGATAATGGCCGCATGTGACCGAACCATATTGTTGGTAGCGAAGTCATTGGAAAGTAGGTTAAGTACCTATCTAGTAGGCTGTCACGGGATAGAACTGTAACACTTTACTACGACAATACTAAAAGCAGAGACTTACCAAAGCTAGGACTTTATAAGCTTAGAGCTACTATATGTCCTTTTACATGTACCTATAGGATTGTTGGTGCTAATTGGTATTGTTATATTAGGCTAGGAGTTTTGCCGACTAGCTGAATGATTCGAAAATTAATAAGGCTAACGCCTTACTATGACTTACTTACGACTTTAAAATGACTTAACGGTCAATTATCTTCACTGGATAGACTGGGAGGTTCATTAAGAGTTTCAGAACATCTATGAATCTTTACTAGACGATGCAGCGCGGCTTCTGTGGAGGCATGTAGCCTATTACTCATCCTCATATTTGTCTTTATACTCTAACAACAACTTCCAAGAATATAGATAATAAAATCAAGGAGGATTTTTTTGCAAAGTTGCCACGAGATTTTCTGTAAGCTATCTTACTATACCCACGGCCGAGTTGCTGACAATTTCAAATGCTGGCAGTTCTATTCTCACAAACCTTCGTTGATACAAACTGACCAGGGTATACATCCTAGTTTACCTACACCATGAAGTGAGCATTGCACTCAAAAACTATGAGGGATATACTTTACGAGGTTGAGAATACACTCCGTGAGATTTCATAGATTAAACTCTAGTATAAGAAGACAGTTCGCAAATCTGTGGAAAATATCGCGTTCAATCAATATTTTAGTAGGTGGATTGTTGACATATGCACAGACTTCGAGCTCGACTATTGATACATTGTGAGTTACAAATCATACCTACTAGCTGTGGTGTTGTATGTTGAGATATGCTGCCCTTTGGTTGGCCACTGCAGTCTGACCGGTAATAAAGCTTTACTGTTTTGAGGACAGTATCCCTCTGCATAACTTGTGCATAGGGTTAATGCCTGCAATTCGTCAGTCACCTGACTACAACGCGGAGGAGGGTGGGTCTGGAGCAAATGCGCCAAGCCCGAGCCGGCGCAAACCTACATTTTTCATTGTTGAACCTAGTCTAGGGACCCCATGTATTTATTGTTGTAGACCCACAATACTAAACTAATTTACCTTTGACCAAGACCTCTTCAGCCTCGCTCTTTAAGTACGTCAATCCTCTTCCTTTTATCATCTGCCATCTCCCGACGAGATCGCTCGCCAACACTTTCGCATCACGTACTCGCCATCATTTTATGATGTCTTCTCTCGCATCAACGAAACTCAACAATAACGGCAAGCGGCTGGCGCCGCCATCGCCAGCCACCCGCGCCAATGCCTCGCCCACCAAGTCCGACGGCGCGCCCTCTTCCTCATCGAAACGGCAGAAGCGCGACATCGTCAGCATCAAAGATCGTGCGTCGCCGACCCCCACACCCGCGGCCGCGGCCGCGGCTGCAAAGGCGACGGACTTCGGCACCCACATGATGACGCAGCTGACGTACGTGGTCGACTTTCTCAAGGCGAAGCGCGTGCCGAAGACGCTGCAGGAGGTGCTGGATCATCTCACGCTACACAACCTACCGGAGCACCAACAGAAGCTGTTCGTAAACCTCATGCACAAGCACTCCCGGATCGACCACATCCCCGCGCCGAAGTCCGCCAAGGGCGCCGCCGGCGGCGAACAGCAGCCCGCCTGGCGCACGGGCAAATACCAATTCAAGGCCAAGATCCCCGGCGTGCACGACAAGATCACGCTGCTCGCACATCTGCAACAGAAGACCGACGCCTCGTCGCTGAGCGTCAAGGACCTCAAGGACGGCTGGCCCGACTGCGACCAGGCCATCACCGACCTGGAGAACGAGCACAAGATCCTCGTGGTGCGCACCAAGAAGGACAACCACGCCAAGTTTGTGTGGCTCGACGAGCCCCGCCTCTCCCACGCCGTCGACGCTGAGTTCTTGAACATGTGGCACCGCATCGAGCTGCCTGCCGCCGATGAGATGGTCCGGAAGCTCTTAGCCCTAGGCCAGAAGCCCGCCAGCGAGGCCCCTCAAAATAACGGTAAGGCCGCGACTAAGGCCTCGAAGAAGAGAAAGACTACGCGTCCGCCGAAGCACCAAAGCAACGCACACATGGCGCACTTGCTCAAGGATTACTCTCATATGAAGCGATAGGCGTCTGAATACAGAAAAGGGCGGTGCTGGACACTTTAGGGCTCGTGGTGCCGCGTTGGCACCTCATATATCTAGGGAGCCCCAGAAGAAGAAACGCGAGGAGGAAAAGAAAAAGACCAAGAGTGTAATCAGGATGATTCCTGGGAGGAAGACTGCATGGAACTGGCGTTTTGAGATTGGTAATCATCATGGATCGGGGGGATTTCCGCACATTTGCAGGCGTTTGGTTCCTTCTTTGTTTCTATGGTGCTAGACAGCCCTAGAGGAGACACGAAAACATGGGTTTCTGCTTTTTTTTCCCCGTCTAGCGCGCGTCGGCTGTGGTACCAGCCCCTAAGCTGCGGTGATGGCGTACGGAGTAAGCGTGGGGGTCGCAAGACTAGACGGTCGACTTTTGATTCGCGTTAATATACCTAGTGGTGCTTTTTTGTGGAATCTAAGTGCCTATGAAAGGTGTGGTGAATGCCTGCGTGTGAGGTTATGCACCCAGCTAAGACTAGAGAAAATTGGCGATATGCGGCGATCTAGGGAATAGCTACGTGTGATATTCATCGGCGAGGAATCTCGTTTGGGATAAGTTGAGTTCAGACTCTTCCATGTCCTGGACTCTTTCCTGCTCCTGCATATGGTTTGCTATACTACTGTAGGCTTCGACTTAGGGAGTCGACTCAAAGCCATAGCCCTAGAACGCGGCGACAAAAAGAACATCTAAATCAGAACTGAGACCTGGATCATCGTAAATCATGAGAGGTAATGCATTCTCTCATTTTACCGTGTTTATTCATCATTATCTATCTGACTGATACAATTGTTCTATGCTAGTTCTAACGTCAGTGAGCTTTTCCGTGCGACGATACTACTAATTATAAGATAGAAATCTCGCTACTATGAGTCGCAAAGGTGGGCGATGATTCAAAATATACACATTCAGTAAGATGTGCAATATTAAAGATGCACACTATCTTCGTCATCTCCACCACATGGCGATATTTTATGATCCACTACACGTAAGTAGCCATATCAAGTTGGATCGCCCTTCGCTAGACATGCCATGGCCCTCACTTTGTCTCTCATGTATACTCCTACGTGTTTGCCAACAGGGAATGTGAGCTAGTCCCCTTTTCTAACCTACGAAGCCAGTCAATGACGTCGGCCGGCAGCCACGCAGACAGCACGCTACATCGCGCTCCTTAAACGATATCGTCTCAGCTAGGCGCTATCTTGAGACCATTTTGGTCTGAGAGTAAGTTTCTTTGCACGGAGATAAGAGGTAATGTAATGTATCCATTGGAGCATATAATACGAAGGCGACGTCGTATGCGTAGAGATACTTGCGAGCTGAAATATAGCCGGTACGCGATAACGCAAGTGGGAAACGTATGGGTTGCGATCGAGGGTTCGAAATAGAGAAACTAATCGGCCCTAGTATCGTGATAGGATGAAAAAAAGGTCAAGGTACCTCCTCTTAGAGGGCGAGAGGAGAACAAGAAAGAGACATGCCGTGTCTAGCTCGAACGTGCGCGGTGCATAGTATGCGTACATGTATTGTATGGGTATATGGTGTGTGGGTGTAGTCCAGAGTGGCAGCCCTGCTCTGAGCTAGTTTTCCATCATTTACAAGGCATACCCGTATACCGTGCCAAGGAAATGAAAGGCAGGGTGATGCTGTGTTCTTGCTTTGATGATGGTTCCTGGTTTTGTTACCCCACTGAGACTCACTTAGATCGTTCGTGCGTCACCAGGGGGGATGAGAGATCTTGGGGGGTAGAAAAATATGGTAGGGAAGCGATTGGGCAGAGTGGCTTGGCTCCATTTCCCCCTCGTTTTGATCTGCGTTGCACGCCCAACCCTTGCGCATAATACCACATCCCTGTGATGCAAAACCCAAAAGACGATGTTGAGGATCGTCAGACTCTTCGCTTCTCTGTATGGTACCACGTCCTCGCGCCACAGTAAGTCCGTGCTAGCTAGTCCTCGGTGAGCGGGGATAATCCGGTCGCGAATGGTTCCGAGAGCAAGCCCCGCGGCAAGCGAGGTGTTGATCAGTAATCATTTAAAACTTGCTCTCATTATCGGCTGTTGTGCGAACCGGTGAGATCATTCTCCCTCGATCGATCATATTTGGCAAGTCTAGGCAGACCGGTCGGGCTGGGTGGCCGGCTAGTGCGCCATAGTTCGTTTTACGTACTTCGGCGTACATACTTCGTTCATGATATCGTCGTTCGGCGACGTGTTATTGCCTGCTGCTGCTGCTGCCGCCGTTGTTATCGCTATTGCCCCTTGCCATGACTGCTTCACGGGCAAGGGTGTCAGCAATGCCGCCGTCGAGTACTAGGCTTGACGTAGTGTACTCTTGGAGAGGGTTGGCTCCACGGCGAAGTAGTTCAAACTGATCAACAATTTCATCCACTTTTTGGAAGCCCCCGTACACCCACTTATTGTTAAGCACCATAGTAGGCACAGCAACAATAGGGCCGGCAAGTCGGCTACGCACACTTATACGATTTTGCACCTGAGAAGAGAGCATATCGACCGTGCGGTCCCACTCGGAGCTGTCGAGTACAGCCTGGATTTCGTCCTCTGGGAAACCTGTCACCGCCCTAGTAATTTCCATCAGGAAGTTCGGATCGGACAGATCTTTGTCATGCTCGTGATAATTCGTTGTGATAGCATCCAAGAGACGCATCTGAAGGTCCGGTCCACGAGGTTGTGAAAGAGAGACTGGTAGAGTAGGGGCTCGTAAGGAGTATGGAGGATAAAGCGGCACATTTCCTGTCGGTTGGTATACTGTTAATTCTGTACTTGGCTGTATCGTTGGCGTTTTCTGAAGCGCAAAGCGAAGGAGTTTATGCGAACTCCGTGAGTTACCCGTGCGACCTTTCCAGCTGAATGTGATGCGAGCATCCTTCCCCAGCTTGTTCCATACATCAAAACGACTCGGGGGCAGCCCTCTTTCCGCACTGTAATAATAGTATTTATCGTAGGCTAAGGACACACAGGATATATTAGCAAATACCTTTTTTTTTTTTGCCAGCTTACATGACAAGTGTTAGAGATGGCTAAAATGAAAATTCAGCCCCCTCCTCTTGTTATATGTTCTGATCAAGGACCGTCATACTAGTGAAACTTGCAACATGCGACTACTCCGCGGATTTCCTAAATAATGCTATGGGGATATGTGGTAGAGTGATGGGTTCCACCAACTAACTCGGGCAGCATTGAAACTTACCGCTAATCTTAGCAGTCGGTGCGAGAATAAATGGCGTACAGGTAACCTCAAACACAGCGTCTGAGTGCCTTGATTTGTAGATGTCAATTGCCATTAACAGGTTCTTCATGCCGATATAACAAAAAGGGCAAATAGTGTCATGAATGAACTCGATAAGGAAGTACTTTATTTCTGAGGGCGTAGAGTCAGGTTTAGTTGCAGGGTTCCCCTCGACTGCTGGGTTTTGGGATGGCTCTTCGTCTGATACTAGAAGGTCTTGGACTCGAATTGCTTGCATGTTGAACTTGTCCACCTGTAAGGTTCAACGCGTCTAGTATTGATTTGAGGAGTGGGAGGCACAGCAGGCAGGCAGGCCTGGGTGCCACGCACTTAAGTCCCCAATGGCACCGGTGGGAGGGATTCGAACCTCACGGCGATGAGGACTTTGTGAAAGCCACACAGAGCCAAGACAAAGTGTAATGTATGCAAGAAGACAGTCTTTAGAAACAGGGAATATACTAGACTCCAATCTAGTAGCTCAATGTGGGTGTTGTGGGGACAACGAGTGCAGCGGCTTGAATCTATGGAGTTACTCGACGACTGAAATTATGCTGCTCCGGGAAGCGGGGATGATAGACAATAGAGACTAGGCACGGTTCGAGTGCTCGCTGCAGGTTCGGAGTTGTCCACAGTATACATTGAAGCAGAAACCCCGGCCACTCATTCGACAGAATGCTTACCGGGAGGGAAGGGCCGTAGGATGCCCGAGGCCGAGGAACACGACGACGCTTAGAACACGACGGGTTCCGCTCTGGCATGCCGGTTCGCCTTCGACTGACAAGGCCTAGCACACAAGCGCGCTGTCACTTCTCAGGCCAGTGTATTTACTCAGCCCAGGCCAAGCTCACACGGGCTTACCTCCATGGTCTGACTGATATGAGAGTGGACATGCGTTATCTTGTCAGAAGCCAGAGGAATTTGTCGTCGCAGGATTCAGGCCATGAAGAGAGGAGCGTTGCTCGCAGTGTGGCGGATGTGGCGATGTACGAATTGGCGCTTCAAACCTAACGACAATGCGGCCGATGCACCTGGTCCTACACCGGGCTGTATTTCTGTATCTGTGTCTAGGTCTGGGTCTGGGTCTGGGTTTGGGTCTGTGCCCGTGACCGGGACTTACACGGAGCCGTGGTGTCAGGCCGGGGGTAACAGGTCCGGTAGCGAGAGCTGTAATTGTGCCAGGGGAAGAAGACCTTAGAAGGGAGTGTTTCAGCAAGTGAAGAATAGCCGCAGGAGCGGAGATTGGTGGTAGGAGAAAGGGTCGGGGGAGTAAAACACTCAGAAGCATCACGATGTGCAAGGTTCAAGCCAGGCAAGGCAAAGCAAAGCAACTATGTAAGAGAGTAGAACAGAGCCAAGAAAGGCAGGGTCAGGCAGGGTCAGGCAGGGTAAAGCAAAGCAAAGTAAGACAGGGCAAGGTAAGACAAGCCAGAGAGGATACGACAGGACAAGGCAAAGACAAGACAAATGCGAGGTATGAGGTAAGGTAAGGCACGGCAAGGCAAGGCAGAGCAAGGCAAGGCAAGAAGACCAGGCAGCGCAGCGCAGCGCAAGGTTAGGTTAGGTTAGGTCAGGTTAAAAGCCAGCCAGCGACCTCTCGTTTAGGGCATCAACGATATCTGACGACGTCGGCGAGCAAATGAAGACACGCCTTAGCCGATCACGTCGTTGATCTACAAATTTGGAATCGGGCGCTGGTGGTGCATGCAGGTATGGTATGTATATGAGCAGGTAGGTAGGTAGGTAGACAGATTGGCGTTGTTGGCGATGCTGCAAGCCGAGGTGGGATAGAGGCACATATGTAGCTAGGTAAGGTAGCGAATAGGCCCGTAAGGGTAGGTAGGTAGGTGCCAGGGGGGTTTGGTCGGTAAGGAGGTACATGGAGCCATGTAAGTAGACATATACCTCTTACACACTTACATGTAGGTAGGTACCTAAAGGAGGTAGGTTTGATCAAGTACACTACCTACCTACATACCCAATCTACACACTGTACCTTATGTACCTACATCTTTACGCAGGTACCTATCTATCTACCTCATACTACCAAGAGAGATATGTAGCACAAGTGGCTGGCCCGGCTGCGCTTGGGTTGGACTGTGACCAGGGCCAGATGTTGCTCGGTTGAATGCCTGACGTCAATGTGATCCATCCCGTGGGCTCGTCCCTCCGCGCATCAGTTGCTTCTTCGGTCTGCAGCGTACGTAGTATGTGAACACCGGCAGCAAAGTAGACTCTAGAGGGGACCATGTACCCTAGTCTATATTGTTGTGGTGACATCATTGCTAGTATGTTGTACTGCATTCTAGCAGATAACCCCCCGGCAGACTCGCGTTCGACAAATGGATTCAAAAGATGGCCGCGGCAGATGATCAGCTGTGACGGGAGCTAGATTCGCTGTCATTAGATGGCAAACGAGGGGACACATACACAAATATCAAGAACTTGCATGACGAGACAGGCACCCCTGAACTATTTGGTACGTTTACAAATTATAAACGTACGCAGCTTGTCCGTCGTGATAAAGGCGAAGAGCTAAAGGACGCGGAGGGATGTTAGCCCCTGAGGAGGCAGTTTACGAGATAATACATAAAAAGAGGTTTACAGTTCACGCAGATGATTTTCAGCACACATACCACTAGTGCTAGAATAGTTTCTAAGACCCAGCTCATCCCGAGCTATCCATTGCGAGGCTTTTATCGCCATGACCAGAGCTCATGTGTAAAAAATCTGCCACCATGTGGAAGAGATACCTCGGCCGGAGGAATAACATATCATGGAGGGAAAGATGAGGATTCAATCTGGTTTCGCACTAGCTTCGAATGACTTGGATGAGTCATTTATTAGCCCTCGATCTCAGTTTCCCAGTGAAATGGAAGGTCCTTGAGGTTGTCGCACCGTTCGTGATCCATTCCCAGCCCTTTTGTCCCTCTCAGCCTTGCGCAAATAAGCGCGACCCTTGCGTGTCTCGAGAACGCCCGATTGTTCTACACTAGAGACATTACAAAGAAAGAAAATCCACCCGTATAACTACACCATTTGTCCCTAGGTTCCCTTCTTCGCTTTTCCCTAACGCTTGCGAAGAAACAAAGACAAATCACAGTAGTATCGCTCTGATCCTTTAGTTCGCATCCCTGAACTCCATGCCGGTCCCCGGTTTGTGTCGCTTATGAAGAAAATGCAGTGTCATCCAGGCTACCCAGCCTAACCAGTCTATGCCGGAGAAATCAAATCGAGAGAAAGTAAAATCGCTCTTGGGCTGCTACCCAAATTAAATTCCAATACCCTCCACCTCGCCAGTCTACTACGCAGTCCGATATGAGTATGCGAGTGACCGAGGAGAGGTATACAACGCCAACGCGAATGGCGTAGTACGCGGAGGTGTGCGAGGGTAAAAGCCCCCAGTGAAAAAGCATTACCGCGGTCGTGTTGTGGTGGGTCGTCAAATTTTGTGAAGAGCCATCCAATGTATATATAAGGCCGTCTCTTCAAGAGACCGCGGCGCGAGACGCCAATTCTACATGTAGTAGCGGGGCTCTGAGCTCGACACGTCACCCATGAAAGTCGGGTTAGACTCATAATGCGGTGAGGACAAGTTTGACCCGGAGCCCTGTACAGATGGGTTCGGCTCAACCCCCAGTTGAGAAAAATCGTAATTCATCAGTTCCAAGGTAACGGGGCCGCCATCCTATTGGCCTGCCCACAGCTCGCTTGGCCGTGGCTTAACGTCGTATGTGGATGGAGATGGTTCCGTGCTATTAGCGCGACGGATCTGGGCTCCGTAGGAATACATTGGGCTCAACGCATTTGCAGTAAATGATGGTTCTAAGTCTGGGTAAACGGAATTGTTACCACCACCGTTACTGTATGTCGGCGAAGGCATGTGTGAGGGTGACTGCACATGCGAGGGTGATTGCCAACCAACACTGCCCATATGTGGACTACCGGCGGTGCTGCCGCCTGCTGAATGATGAGACTCAATATTTGGCTCAAGAGTCGGGGGCGGAGGGTAGCTGGTCGGATGAGAGGTCGGCCGCATGCCAGGAGTAAAGCTCGCTACCGATGTTGAGGGCTGTACATGAATGTCCGCCCGTAGATGAACTGGGAGTGTTCCGTTACTCATATATGAGTAATCACTTGACCGCATCGTGTTGGATGTAGCAGGGTCGGCACCAGGGGAGGCAGACATATGTCTTTGGCCGGGGGATGGAGTATTTAACGGCGATGCGTGGGTTGAATTGAGAGTCATCTCGCCTCCATCGCTGCGGACGGACCTAGATGCAGCCATCTTACTGGCCTGCTCTGTAAGCTTTTTAGCTGTCGCCACCGCAGCTTCTTCCAGGGTTTCAGTATGTGTTAGTTGATGACGGGTCAAGGTAGTCTTCCTGGTAAAGGTCTTCAGACAGTTCGCGTAAAGGCACTGGTATGGTCTCATACCTGAGTGGATACGACGGTGCCGAGCCAACGAACTACTATCGCTAAAGGGCTACAAACATGTTAGGACCTTATCTGAAGCGTAATCGAACAGACTAACCTTGCCACAGCGCTCACACATATGGGGCTTCTCTCCTGTATGAACACGCTGGTGGACTGTTAAAGCTGATCGTTGGATGAACTGTTTACCACATCCTGCATAGTCACAAACGTGTGGTCGAACGCCACTATGGATTCGCTCTAACAAATACAACTATTAGCATTATTTTTGTTGGTGGAGAGGTCAGGCGCAAAAGTGCAAGCCTGCTTGGAGATACTCACCGTGTCTGGCAAGATCACTTCGTCGAGCGAAGCGTTTCTGACAAGTGCTGGTACTGCAGAGGTACGCTTTTACCGGCGGCTGGGGAGCCTCGGGAGGTTTGTTATACGGCATGGGCATTCCCTGACCGACAGCAGGCAAACCAGCCATCATCATGGTTGAGGGGATACTGGGATCCGGTAATGGGAGCTGGCCCTGCACTGCAGAGGGTGAGCCGTACGGTCGATGCGCCGAGTGGTATGAGACCTCGGAGCCATGGGGTGAGTTTGCTCTGTCAAAAGCAGTGCTCTGGAGGTGTTGGTGCGCCATGAGTTGTGATTGCTGCTCGAGCGCGGATGCTGACACGGCGGCAGCGGCGGCGGCGGCGGCAGCGACTACAGCTGCCTTGTCCTTATCCATGAGGTTGCTGATGTCCATGACACCATCCGACGGCGGAGTACCCGACATGCTGGGCGTTCGGGGCGGCGGACGAAATCTTCGATGGAGCCTGGTCACGCACGGTCTGGTCAGCGATGATAGGCTCAAGGACATCTGCCTCTCGGGGAGCATGGACCTCAGGGAGGTCGAGGACAAGAGGTGCCGAGGCACGCAAGGTACAGATCAAGAGGTGGCTCTGTGATCAGTGCGCGCGCGCGCCGGGGACGAGGCACAGGACAAGGGACGGGACGAGGGCATCACAAACAAGATGGCTGCGTGCATAGATCCAAGATGCACCGGGGAAGGATAGAATTAGTCGAACTTACCAATGCACACTAGCTTTCCTATGCGTCGCAGACAATGAATCGAAGGCTCTTGGAAGAGAAGGGCAAATGCAGACAGTGGTGGAGGTCCCTTCAAGGTGCCATTTAGGTTGGTTCTGGTTTTTATTTATGTGAGGAAAGGAGAGGCTTGTTGAAGACGTCGTGGCAGAAATAATAATAACAATAATAATTTAGAGGTGACGAAACCACCCTGCAAATGGGAAATGGGCAGGGTCGAATCAGGTGAATGGATTTGGTAAGGTTGCAGCAGTCTGTCCCGCTACAGCCGTGTTGGTTTAGGGTACTGTACCTACCTACACATTACCTATCCCCTACCTAGGTAGCCTACCAGAATAGGTACAGAGCTGTGGCTCGGACTTGTGGCTCACCAATCAGAGAATTGGTCTTTTGGCGGGGACTAGGCGGGAGTGGGCCCCGTATTTTGTTTGTGCAGGCATGAAATGGTGCCTGTCCATGCAAGGAGCAGCAAACATCCCATTGACGCCTTCAGTTTGCATCAAATAGCAATACTGTAGGTGGAGACACTGTACTTGTACGTACATCTGGCAACGGGAAGGTGATCTCAGGGATCTGCCCATTACATTGTATGCTGCACACTATATATAAAGGAATAGTTACAAGTGGCTATACTCGGTGTACAGAATACCAACATCGCGGGTAACAATTAGTAGGATGAGAATAGGGTAGGCATCTACTCAATACACAGTAGACACATTATATAATTACCACCTACTTACCTAGGTAGGTATCTAAGTACATGATCGAACCAGTTATAGGTAACACGAGCTCTTGGCCTTCAGACACTAAAGGTGATATAGTATATTTACTGCATGTTCTCTCTCTCGATCTAGTATGCCAGAGGCAAACAAAGATTACAATAGAACAGACATCTGCATTACCTAGTTATCCTTCTATTTAATGCTGCCCTTTTTCTCTAATCTTTTCTTGGGGTTTTTATTGAAGGAAATCTAGCGTTT
The DNA here is from genome assembly GCA_022495175.1 of Hypoxylon argillaceum. Classification (NCBI taxonomy): domain Eukaryota; kingdom Fungi; phylum Ascomycota; class Sordariomycetes; order Xylariales; family Hypoxylaceae; genus Hypoxylon; species Hypoxylon argillaceum. Next base: position 14,064 of record MU378167.1, read on the forward strand.
GCTGCCATGAAGCTACTGATCAAGCACGAGCACAAACCTTACCCGCATTTGTCTTGTGACAGTTACCTAGCTCGCGACCTTAGCTGTTGCCGACCCACAAATACCTACCTAAAGCACCTATCCATTACCCACCAAGATGTAAACATGATATATGTACTACTTAGGTGTCTATTTCCACCGACGTCTTCCTTTCAAGCCTCAACTATGTTGATGAAGGCCTTGGATCAGGGCACATAGTTTACACGTAAAGAATATATCTTCTGCCAAATGAACTAGATGTAGATACCCGCTGCTAGGTATTAAGTTTTGGTCTTGAGGGAATTGGAATGCTACTGTTACGACAGTACACTAAGTAGACACCAGGTACATATGTAGTCGAGTATACCCTGTTGTGCCTATCAAACCTACCTATTTTGTTAGATAAATTGGTCTCTTTTGACCTCCACCTTCACGTGAATGTAGGACAAACATTCATTACCACTCAGCTAGTTAGCTAGTTTTATGTCTACGCAGTTGCATAACATTCTTTACTACTAGGACCTTAGCATCACCCAAAATTCAGTGTAATTTTAGTTCCTCTTTCTTGGATAGGTATAATTGTAATGCTGTTCAAAGGTCCCCAACTGGGCCACCTCTCCATCCTCCTAGTATGGGTGGACAAGGGCACTCTCACTGTGCCTGGTTTATTCATTCACGGGTACACCCGAGCTTGTCACTAGGTACCCTCTTTTACTCGGAAGGAAAAGCCGGAGCCGAGAGCCCGCTTTGAGCTGATGCAGACTCTCTTCTAGAAGGATTTTCGAAGTTTTTTTTCTCTTTCTTTCATAAGCCATAGTCTGAATATAGTGTCGCAAGTCACCTTTAAACTTATATAACTATGTGTACAGAGCAGCTATGAGTAGCTATTCGCCGTCCAACATTAATGCCAGCCGACTACCAAGGATCTCTCATCTGTGTTCATTCTCTCAAGGATTCATCAAGACCGTAGGATCTTATGAGAATGACTCTTTAGATACATAGATGCCTCCCCACTAAGTAGGTAGGGTAGGTATCTGTTTAACCATAAACCGGCTAAGATTCCACGGCCTACACTATGTAGATACTGGCCTCTCATTCTCATGTATCTCCATAAGAAGCTAGCCTTAGTCCCCTTTTTCAACAGGCTTGCCATGTGGCAGGTAACTGGATAACTAACTAATGCATGCCATCTGTATATGTACACAACATACTGTGTATTAGGTAGACTAGGTGCTGTACCAGGTTCAGGTAACTAGAAAGGCGGAGTACAGAGTAGCTGAATGGTCTGAAAAGAAATCCAGAATATCGATACCCCTACTTCATCTTGTAAGATATCTATTCATACAAAACCCTGGTCATTTCATAGCCACTCCTCGTATTCTACTTTGGAAGTAGGAAATAGGCGTCGTGGCCTGCTTACCAACATATATCGAGTATTCTGCACAGATATTGTGCACCTATTCTTCTTCTACGTAACCCTGCGCGTCAGAAGCGAAATGTGAGAGAATGAGGGAAATTTTATCCCCACTACTCAAGCAAGTAGATGCTATGTAGGCCTTTGCACAGTGCTAGATACTGTACGGCTTTTCAGCAGGGCCCCGGACCAACGTTCCAGCTCCGGGCCACCGGCGCACAATGGTTTTGTCGATCAATAGAGAGGCCCCCATAACGCCCAGTGCCATCCCTGGAGCTTCTCATCTCGGTAGTCCCGACGATCTGGCACACCGTGTTTTCGCTCTCGCCTACGCATACCTAGCCTTTTTTTCTTCCCGGAGAACGCGATGGAGTAACTCTGACCTGAAAACAAAATTAATCATATGTAGATAGGGTGGGCATAGTAAGTGGCATCCACCTCAAAATAAAAATAAAAATAAAAATAAACTCTCGCGCGTGTACGATCCAGGCCATTTGTGAAAATAACTGCGCTTCCAAGCGAGAGGTTTATTGCGATGTACAACCCATTATTCCAATAGATGTCAGGTACTATGTACTCGGCATAAGGTTAATATCTAGGACTACCATCGACTACCTGCCTAGAGATATGAGGATCTAAACGTAATTTATCTCGAAGGCCATCTGAACATCGAGGCGTACCTATATGCCGAGTCTGCTTTACTGTCATAGAATGATGGTTTTCCTGATATCTAAGCTTGTTGCAACGAGTGAGAGTGAGTTACCTACTACGCATTATAGTATCGCTGAAGTGGAAAAGCTCAGACCTATGTACGAACTCTTCCGCAGGACTAGTGACGGAAAACTCTTCAAGTGCAGCTAGACTGCAAGGGCTTAATTGATAGCAAATTTCAAGCTCTTCAGTCCTAGCAATTCCCCAAGATATGGGCTCTCATAAACTGCATCCGCTATGCTGCAGCTCTCCCGTAAACCTAAGGAGAGCCTCGAGAATAATATCAGCCCTACTCTCTTCAGGTACATTCCTGCGATCAACCTAACCTATAAACCGGGTATAGATAGCTTTTGAACGTGGGGCCTTGATGGCCCAGAGAGGCGGTCACTGATAGATATACCTACCATGTCAATTCCAAGCAAAGCTAGGCCCCACAAGCCGCCATGATCCTAGTTCCTGTTAAGTGTAAAGGGAGTACAATAAGTACAATAGGTACCTAATCGAGTTTGCGTAACCAATTAAACACTTACTGAAAAGACTTCACACCCCTCATAACCTACCCCGAAATTACGTGTACGTATTGACCAAGGAATTTTATGTTCTAAGTCGTTACGGTTTCGTGTTCACGATTTGTTTCGATTTCATTCGTCGCGGAAGCTTCGGCAAGGGTACACGACTCGACGCTCCATTTGTCCAACTGTTGCTAAAAATATTAGAAATGACCTTACGAACTCAGCAAGTGCAAATTAGCTTCCAAGATAGCGCTCAATACTCAGGGACTTTGACTCCCTTGTCCGCCTGCTATGTGGGCCGGGAGTCCAAATGATGCTACGAGAATCATTCAAGTGAGACCGTCGCTACAGGCGGTCTTGCACTTTCATAACATTAGACAGACGCCGTTACTACTAAAGAGTAAGTTTAACATGTAAGAAATCCCCGCCAATGCCTAGGACATATCTATTTTGTTTGGGAAAGAATCGAAAACAATACATAAATTACCCAGTTTAAGATAATAGCCAACGTAGTCTTCATCTTAGGGATAATAAATTCCTCTCGAGTAAATCGAGAGACATAGGTAGCGGTGTAAAACAGAATGAGCTAGGGAATAGTGAAAATAGCACACGTTACAATCATTACGACGATCAGCCCCCTACATTTTTCTTAAGAAAAATCTTGTTTACTTCTAGAAACTAATCTAGGAGAGTAGGTAGTCGGGTTTTGTTAAATGGTATTCTTAGACGAGCTGTGCTGAGCTCAGCTACTCCAACCCTGAGGTTTGTCACGGAATAGAACTGCAACGCTAAACTACAACACCCCTGATGCAGAGAAAAAGTAGAAGGTTGTCACGGTAAGAACCTTGCCCGTTTGCAGGTCTTTTATATGGGACCGTGACTCAAATAATCTTACCAGGACCTTTTGAAAGTCTCATATTATACTGTGGAAATATTGTCATCACACTATTGAAGTTTGCAGGTTTTCAGTAGTAGAATCGTCCTTGGCAGAATACTATATACCTACCTTGCATCCGTAATAATAACACAAGAACAACAGAATTATGACGAGTTGATCCGTAAATATCAAGACGGTTTCAAAGGAAAGAAAAGTTTGCCTGTGATCCAGTTTTTCACAATTGGTAGTGTAACGGCTACTTGTGCAGTCAAATCTCGAAATACTTCCTATTATAAAATAGTCTTTACTTAGACAATAAATAGTTGCCATGAGACGGTATCTGTTGAATTTTGCTACTTATAATTCATATAAACGCACGTAAGTATTTGAATCACCCCACTCTAAAGTGGCAGCTCGAGCGTAATGATAATCATTATTAACCCCGAGGGGTTTAGCACAATACTTGGTTACTATTTAATAACTCAGTTCTCACAATACACATTATTCAATTTTGTTGTCTTGAATTGCGTACTTAAGTAATAATTTACTTACAACTTTATACTAAATAAAACATGGTACAGATTAGCTTGGATCCCTTGCATATTGTCGCTTTTTTACCGTGGATGCAAAAGCAACTTAGATTGAGGTTTAGACGTAGAGCATATAATACAGGGCTGTTTTACAGTCTCTATATCACCTTGACGAATCTTTTTACTATGACGGTTCATGTTAGATGGATATATGTGCTACGACCGTTCCTAGATCTTGGTGCGATGATTAATTTATGTTGTGTTGTAGCACAAAGCAATCTAATCACGCAACACCAATCCTGCTGGTTAATATTGTAGGTTTAGGGGGAAGTTTGTATGTTTGATATCTTTGTGCAACGTCATGTTTTCACGTGGCCGCGAGTAGCGACCTAGTAGGGATCGAAGTAATATAGATGTATTGAGAATGATACATTTAATACTCGATCTACCACTATATTCTCCCTTACATTACTTCAGAGTTCATTACCCCGGAGCTGAATTTGCCGAAAAAATATGAATATTCTGTTGAAAAAATTGATATAGCATAAGATAAGACTAGAAATGAATATAACTTGAACAGCAAAGCCAATAAATATAGTATACTTTGAATTAAACAATAGCCTATGTTGATCCATCTCATCATTGCATTTAGTAACATCACAATATAAGTTTATTTAATCAAACTAATCTAGTCCTATACGAATAGCTTAAGGGACTCAAGACATTTATTCTCCTAGGTATATATACTATTCTATACTAGCTGAGCAAGCGAAGCTGAACACAGATTTTTCGCGAGCTGAATATTGAGGAACCTGTTCATTTGTTATGTCCTTGTTTACTTTTTTTTTGGTATTTTAGCCCCTATGCCTTGCGTGAGGCTTTGCGTACCCCTAGAGACAAGGGTTCCCGAGACGCTAGAGACGATGGAAAATATATACATATATAAGTGAACATCGGCCTGTACATTCAAAGATTATTGATTGATATCTTGTACGATTCATATTACGCAGTAACGTCTTGTATTTCCATTTGCCATGCCTGAGCCCCCCCAGGCTGATCCTTCGAACACATTTGGTACTAGACGCCAGGCTGGTCCTTCAGGGCCGTATGTTCCTATACAACCACAACCGGCTATTCCTCGAACCCTGTTTGTTCTTGGGGAGCCTTCAACCCCATTTGGTACAACTAGTCTTCCAAACCTAGCTAGTCCTAGAGATCTGGTAGATATTAGAAACCAAGCTGGTCCTCCAACCCCGCCTAATACCATAAGCCCGACTGACCCTTCAAACCCATTTGGTACGACTGGTCTTTCAACCATGTTTGGTATTGGAAACACGACTGGCCCCGGAAGCCAAGCTGGTTCAAACCAGTCTGATCCGGTTGAGATTGTCTATCAGTATGTTTTTTTACTTATCATACACCAGTTTCGACTTAACCCTTGCCCTATGACCCATATGCTCAGGCGCTTCTGAATACCCCCAGATTGAATCATAACATATACTATCTGGCCCAATACTTTGTTCTAAAACTTTACAGTTTTATTCGCCTCTTAAGACCAGAGACAGTCGAAACACAGAAGATAAATACACAGGCAGATGGTACGACGTATTTGAGACCAAGGAAAACTAAACACATAGATGAAGAGATCAATGCTATCGCGGAAGTTCTGGCGGAAACCCAGTTTAACACACTTTCGAGCAATTGTGTTCTTACACCACATGGCTACGCAAACAGGGGGCTCTTCAAGCCTGCCCTCATCAAAATCGAGGCCCAGAACTTCAAAAAAGCCTTGACGAACATGTTGCAGGACGGCGCTTTTATATACAAAGCTAGTACGATTAGTGAACAGGTTGTGGGAGTGGCCGTCATCACTCGCATTGCCAAGGATTTTACTATCAGAATGCACCCACCGAGGGCACACTGGCATGTGCCTCCCCCAATCCCTGACGTGACCGACGTGATGGCGGTAGACACATATGCCAGATCCCAATACATGGAGACGGAGCTTGGAAATCAATGGCGCATCATTTTCAATAGTTACCGAGAACAAAACAATCCTGATAGGCTGTGGGGTAAGTAGCCCTCGCAATTCAAATATCTACACAGCCCAAAAACTAACTATCTCTCCTAGAACTTTCCTCTGTAGGAGTGAAAGAGGCGTATAGACGTCAGGATATTGGCAGGACCTTGTGCAGATACGCGTTGTCCCTGGTTCCAATTGGCGATTGGGTTCTCGTACAATCAGAGCCTACTACGGAAGTCATGTTCCAGCATCTGGGGTTCTACTATGCAGTTACGAAGGACAATCAGTTCAAAGCTGTGAACGTCGCGCCGGAATGGGAAGAGCAAGGTGCTCTGAAGCAGTTTCGCCTGATGACTTTTCAGAAACCTCACCAAAGACTCGACGCTCAGGCTCTCCGTGGGTTCCAGCCGCCAAACCAGTCCTTTATGGTGTTGTGATCTTGTCAGCTGTTGGTCTCTAGCCTACATTGACATGAAGTGTCTACACACACATACTATACCGCACTCTGGAGGCTTGGGCGCTTTCATAGGACTACTAATAGGGAGAAAAATAATCAGTTGGACTAAGGCCCGTGAGGGCCAGGTTGTATAGCTAAAATTGGGAGCCTTGGAGGGCTGTGGTATAACTAGACATATGGCAGAATGTTAACGAAATTTCACCTATCTAAATGAAATCAATGCGAGCCTCATAGGCTTGACCGCCCGTGCTGTATTGGTATTATGTAATAACCGTAGAGCCAACTCTCCTTCGTAAAGAGGGGGCGCGGCGCAACTACATTCGACGGCTACGGCCACACTTTATAATCACCTTTTCTTTTGTTTACAGGCGTAAAGCGCCAGGAATACTGCGGGCTGGACCCGCGGAGAACATACCTAGGCCGTACGGGTCAACGACAATACAAGAACGTGTCGCCATGCGATCGACTGTATGTAGCTGAGTACTCGCTCGCACAGAGGAGAGAGGAAGCAGTAAGAAGCCGAACTTTCGGCAAATCAACAGTGGTCAAGAGTTGCTAGATAGGTAGCCTATTATGGTTGTAAGCGTAGATCCTAGCCTAGCACGCCCTCGATGCCCTTCGGGAGGCTCTGGGGTCTCTGCTACGCAGAGGCCCCCCCGCGTCAAATATACCAACCAACCAACCAACCAACTCTCCTTCGTAGAGAATTCCCTTTGCTCCCTCCGTACCGCTTGATTACCTTGTCATACCATCGTTAGATCAAAGCATCGTTGTTTTCTACGAAAAGCCCATGCAAACGACAAGATGCTTCAACACGAAAAAGGTTATATGATACTAAAAACCAGCCATCGTCCTATTGCTCTTTTCTTGATGGACTCACTCCATATTTACTATGCGCCTTCAGTACCTCTCATAATTTAGAAGGCTCTTATTGGAGATAAAGAGAGCCGAAGGTAGGTGACACATAGCGGAAGTTATTCAAGATATGATGACACCAAGGATTATTCAATTCAGAATAAGATTGTCTTGATCTCAGTTCTCTGAGCTTCAATAACAATAGACTACAATGAGCGCCCAGAAGAATTAATAATAAAATATATTAAGATAGCTAGGCGTGAGTGATATACTGTAAATGGCGTGTGAGTATAGTTAGGTAGAGTGTACACTCTACTTCTACACTGATATTCCGAAGGTATACTTTGCAGATACTCATGCTCCAGAGCGAGACATAGAGCAAGGACTTCGCTGCGGTGAGATATTTGGTAAAACTGAGTGGAAATCGACCGCAAACTAACTGTTATGGTGAGCATATGCATCCGTAGCTCGATTGGGCCGGTCAATAATTGGGTTGGAGCTGCACAGGGGCAAGTTGGTCACCACCAACATGCGTTTATAGTTGGCGTTTTGTTAGTCTCGGGGTATTGCCATATTTTGGGCCTTGTAGGTGGTGATGATTACCTAGCACTCTCCAATCTTCGTATATTTCCCATCATATATTCCAACAAGGCTTCGAGATTTATCGACTCCCTACATATGACTAATACGTATTATTTAGTGCTTTCGGAAGGGATCCGTGTAGCACACACTAGTCTAAAGTACCGGCCCCCCCGGATTATCGGAGCTCATCGACAACCTAGACGGTCGCATTGGAACTGGGGCCTGTCTCCGCTGGCTCCAGAAATAAACCCAACTATTATGTCTCCCCGCGCGGGTGAGAGGCACAGGTGCAAGAATGCACTAACTATGCCTACTTAAGATTCCAGGGCTGACGCGGGGGATATAGTGCAATTAGTTTAGTTATATCCGTCAGAGCTGTCTTATAATAGAACTGAAAGATATAAACTGCTGTAACGCCGTTTTTACTACCGATTCCTCCCTACGTCGTGCATGGAGACCGTTGCAACAGTGTAGATATCCCCAAATTTGTCCAATATTATCCTTTCTATTTGCAACTCGACAGAAAAATGCCGTGGACAACCGACGACCTGTTACTGAATCTTATTCAAAAGCTTCGGAAGAGAACGAGGCCATTTGTGTCTGTGGTTTCCCCCGATGGAGGGCTCGAACACCTATCGGTTGATGACGTATACAATGCCTCTAATAGGGCTGCTTGGTTCCTCCATCGCCATCTCGCAAGAGATGAAGAGAAGTTCTTTTATATGGGACCGAACGACATTCGCTATGTGATATGGATCTTGGGAGCTATGAAATCTGGCAAATGTGTAGGGATCCTTACTTTCTAGACGAAAGCTATAGGGATATGGCTTTTGATTCTGCTACTGGGATCGATCACGGCTATTGACCATTTCTAGGTAGTCTGCCCGTCTCCAAGCAACACCGTCCTATCGAATGTTCGGTTCTTCTCAACTGTCGGTGCAACGAAGCTTCTCTGTGCACCTGAGAGCTCTAGTTCCCTCCAGTCGTTATTAGCGTCAATAGACAAGTCGACGACATCGATATTAACACCTTCATACTTAGAGATGCTAAACAGCGAGGTCGTTGATGAATTTCCCTTTCCGTTTACATTTGACGAGATAAGGGGCAAGCACTTTAGCAAGTAATCCCCTATTTCTCTCTACACTCGGTGAAGTTTCGTATAATCCGCGCGATGAGCGACCTATATGTGTAACCCTATATGCATGCATTTCTACTCGACGTTATGCGCCTCAGTCAAATAATTGATGGCTAATGTTTTGCTCCTACTAGTGGGCCTTCATGTAAGTGATATCTAGCCCCCTCAACATTATTTTGGAATGATCTTGCAGAACAGACATTATAAATACGGAGATTCCTACTTATACTCCCACTCAATCTTAGTATACTGAATCATTCCATTCGTGACAAGTGCTAATACCGAACGATAAAGACTTCTGGCACATCAGGACATCCTAAACCTATCTACTGGAACCATGAGGCAATGACCAGTATAACTATCCCATTTGATTTCAGCACTCTACCTGAACCTCCTAAAAGACCGCACTTGCTACAAGAAACCTTACAGGGAAACAACCTATTCCTACCATTCCCGCTTTATCATGTGAGCTGAGTGCCCCGTGTTTTCACCGGACTGGAAAATCTGACAACAAACATCAAGTTTGGTGGGATAGGGATGATACTTCGATCTTTCGTCACCGATTCCACGATCATACTGCCCGCTGCTGGCACCCGTCTCTCCCCAAAGAACTTTGCTCAGATGTTGGGAGTCTCTGCATCCACGAGCACCTTGACGCCGCCATCGTTGCTAGAGGCCATGCTGAAGTACCCCGACGAATTGACTACTATCTCGAAACTAAAGCACGTCGCCTATGCTGGTGGACCTATTAACCCAGTCATAGGCGAACAGCTTGCCAAAGTCATTCCGCACATGTTCCCCCTGTATGGATGTACTGAGGGAGCGGGACCTTAGTACGTAGCGTGTATTACATTCGCTCATTCTACGATACCCTCCTTGCCGCCTCCTCTGCTAAGTGTACGTGCTAATTCACTTACAGTTTTGAATCGACGGGCGACAATACATACTGGAATGGTATGAAGTTAATAGAGTTGGGACATCGCATGGAAGAAGTAATCCCTGGATTATACGAGCTAGTGATTACTCGTACAGATCTCGTTAACCGGACTCAAGCGTACTTTCATACATGCCCACACCTTGAAGAGTTCCGCACATCTGATCTCTTTGCGCCTATCGAAGGTTCCGGTGGTTGGTGGACCTTCCGCGGCAGGACAGATAACTGGATTACCATGTCAAACGGGCTCAAGATGGACCCAACGGAGATAGAGAACGCCATGAGTGCTCACCCAGACGTGAAAGGCGCGCTGGTTGCGGGATCACATCGTTTTCGGCTATGCCTACTTATCGAATTGAGACCCGAAGTAGTGCTGAAGAGCAATGAGGAGAGACAATCGATGCTGGATGAGCTGTGGCCGAAGATCGACGAAGCAAACAAAGCCGCACCTAAGTTTGGGCGAGTGCCTAGAGAGCTGATCATCTTCACAAATCCGGAGAAGCCCTTTTCAAGAGCAGGCAAGGGCACAATTCAGCGGAGACTGAGCATAGATGAATATGAAGATGAGATCGAAAACCTATACGCGAATACGGAGGAGGGACTCTTGGCTAATGACCTACCGCCTCTCCCATCCACAAAGATCGATGACTTACTATCTTTCCTCGTTGCTCTTTATTCCGAGACGCTCGAGAACCACGATATTGCAGTTGATGATGATCTTTTTGCGAAGGGGTTAGATTCTCTGTTGATCTTCTTGCTCGCAGCCCGCATCAAGGCGGGCCTTCGTAGACGCGGGACCCCGGAGGAAGTACTAGAGAGAGTAAATAACGCATTGTTATTTACCTCTACTACGATTTCAAAGCTGGCACAGAACCTTTCATCTGTCTTATCGGGACCTTTTGGTGCAGATGCATTAAGAAACAGCAAAAATCCTAGGAATGATGTACGAGACATACTCGCGAAGTATGAGGCAAAAATCTCGACGATTTTAAGGAGTGAGAGTCAAAGAAGGGGTCAGACGATCGTCCTTACTGGATCCCGGGGATCCCTTGGGTCATACATTCTATCCGCGCTTCTGGCCCGGGAAGACGTGAAGAAGGTGTACTGTCTAAACCGAACATCGGATGCCCAGACTAGCCAGATAGACTCTTTCAAGGCCCGGGGGCTCCCGGAGTTGCAGCTGGATCGGGTCAGGTTTCTGCAGACCAATCTGACAGAACCTAACCTGGGCTTGGCTGAAGATGAGTACGCCACTCTCACGGCGAACACAACGGCGATTGTGCATAACGCATATCCCGTCAACTTCATCATGCCTGTGCAGTCCTTCGAGCCGCAGATCCAGGCTCTCCTCAGCCTTCTCAAGCTAGCGCAAGATAGCTCCGGCAATCCTGCCGTGCTGTTCGTCTCCAGCATAGCGGCGGCACTTCCCGCCTCCGGAACGCGCCGCGCCGTCAAGGAGGCAGTGCTAGACGTTGCAGAGGTGGGCTCAATACTGGATCAAGGGTACGCGCAATCCAAGTTCATCTGCGAGAAGCTTATCGAGAAGTACGCGTCCTCAGGCGGCGGTAGGGGCGCAATCCTCCGCGTAGGCCAGGTTGCCGGCCCGCTCCAGGGCGCGGGCGTTTGGAACGTTCGCGAGTGGGTGCCGTCCATGCTCCTCAGTTCGAAACATCTAGGCGCGGCGCCAGAGTCCCTGGGCGCGGCGAACATGGAGTGGATACCGGTTGATGAGCTCAGCCGAATCGTGAGCGAGCTCATAGACGATGTTGCGCGGCGCGAGAGCGGGGTCGCTGTCGTGTACAACGTAGTGAATCCTCGAGCTACATCGTGGAACGAACTACTTCCTGCGCTGAAAGACATTGTTCCTGAGACGATGCCTCCGGCCCAATGGTTCGAGAGACTGGAATTGAGTCAAGCCGCGGAGTCGCTTGTGCTGGATGAGAACCCTGGTGTCAAACTCATCGATTTCTACAAACAGACGTTTCTAGACAGCGGTGACTGGCAGGATGTCGTCATCGAGAGGCAGAATCTGTTGCAAGGAAGTCAAACCGCAAGGGAATTGTCGCCGGTGAAGCCTGAGAATTTGACGAAGTGGATGAGAGGCTGGGGACTGTAATGGTCTATTCCTCAGGATTAACACGAGCTCATTGGAAATAAACACAGAACTGTTTGTCACTCCGCATGAAGCGCGCGCGTAACAAGGCCTAGGTGAAATCATGGCTTGCTGGCTGCTATTGTTTGATTGTACGGCGAACAAAAACTCGTCTCGTGTCGAAGCGCCATAGGATCAGGCGGGAAAAAAAAAGGAACGCGGGTTATACAAACTCGCTGTCGCTCCACGAGGGAGGAATCTCGACAGGAGAGAGTTTTCTTTGACGACTGACTATTTAAGAAGCTTTACATGCCTGCAATGCTCTCGCTTTGGAATTGCACACATGCTCCTCAGATCGATCCTACAGAACAAATTCAGCAAGCACCATAGTACGACTGCTTACAAGAGCATAACGCCATCAGACGAGACAACCACTAAAGGAAGACAAGAACAACAAAGTCGACGCAATCATTAAAGAAAGACAAGAAGGAAAAAGCCAAAGGAAATAATGGCTGGTATGAGCTGGGAATGCTGTGACTGTGGTCACAGGAATAGCTTGATCTTCGACGTTTGCATGGAATGTAAACACGAGAACTGTCCCGGATGTACCGACAACTACGGGAACATGTGATGGCGGGTTGATTACAGAGTACCAGGGTTAGGTACTTAACCAACACGATAAGGGGTCTCGTTGTCTTCTATATATGCATAGATTTCCGCTCCCATATACTAGGTACTTACCTGGTACTGGAATATACGCATATACCTAATCTCTCTCATCTTCCTGCATTTGTCTTCTGTGTGCGTTTCAATTTGTAATCGCCCACCTCGACTATTTGTATGTAAGGATTCATGCCCGTCATCGATGTAGCTGTAGCAAGATCCCAGGTTCGAGCCGATATATTTAGTGGTATTGGTACCTATTAGGAAGCGATACCCTCGCTAAATGCATGGCCTCCATTCCCCACTCCAATCGCGGGGTCCTTTCAGCTTGGAATTGCGTGTTCGCGCCGTGCCTACGATAGCGGGGCAATGATCGGTACCTACGTACCTGCTTGCCTGTATCGATCTAGACAGCAGCAAGCTGACGAACTTCTAAGGCTAAACTACCGCCTCTTACTACAAGAGCTCTCTGACTTGAATAACTAGCTAGCCTCATGTCCAACGTCCCAACCCTAGCAAATCCTCACGCATCTACCGCATACAGGAATCTAGATACACACAGTACATATACTTACTAGTCCGGTGGAAAATAACTCCAGGTGAACCTGGAATTCGCCCATCATGGCAGCCAATCCCTACGAAGGTATGAAGCCCTGTACCCGAGGCAAAGAATTGTAGACCCAAACTCACTCCTCGCGGCGTCTAGTCGAGCATAACGTCAAGCCCTCCACGAAACCCCCGCACCGCCGGCGTCCCGACATGGCGAGCTTCACATCGCACCTCCACCAAGTCGACTCGGACCCAGCCTCGACGCACGCCGGCGCCACGCCGGTCGCCATGGCGGGGCTCTTCCGCCTGGTGCAGGACCAGCTCTCGACGCTCGCCGCCAGCGCCCCGACGGACGAGAACCAGGCGCTGCTGTCCTCGCTCATCGGGGCCCTGGAGGCCGACGTGAATAACCCGCCGGACCGCATCGCGGGCGTCGACCAGGCGTACCTCGACACGCTGGACCGCGTGTCGCGCAAGAGGCTCCAGTCGGATCCCGAGGGCGCATGCCCGATCTGTGCCGAGAAGTTCCTCGACGACCCGTACCCGCTTGTTGTTGAGCTGCCTTGTCATGGCTCCCACACCTTTGACCTGGATTGTGTGGGTGCTTGGCTTATGAGCAAGGGGACGTGTCCGCTGTGCCGGTTGGATCTTACGGTATGAGAAACCTTTAGTTTCTCCGAAGGGCTTCCCACTTGTAGTCCCAAGTTAGTTGAAGCACCTACTAACCTCGTTTATTATCGCAGAAAAAGAAGACCATTGAGGTACCAAAAGACGAGGAGGAGGAGGATTACGATGAGCTCTATGGCTGAAGAAACCCCACCATTGCTATATAGACTCTACGTACGTGTACACAATTTTGATTGAGCGTGAGCGATACCCAGGTTGCGAATTCTGCACTGTACAAGATGAAACCGTATTGTGATTCATGCAAACGATTTCATCGTATGTGTCTAGACTACGTCCCAGTCTAGAACCAAGCAGCAAGCAAATAAACATATACATAACATATACTGTTACGACTGTCTCTCCCATTCTTCCCCTGCCACCTCCCCCCCCATCCCAAAATCTCATCAATTCTCCTTAGGCGCGCCCCCTCCCCCGCTCTTCTTCGTCTTCCCCCGCTGGGGCTGCCCCTCGGTCTCGCGCCCGCCCTTGGCGAAGTCGTGGTCCGCGGGGCTCGCGCCGAGCGGGTTCGCCTTGCCCTTCTGCGCGGCGGCCCGCGCGGCCGTGTCCTGCTCGCGCTCCGGCGACGTCTTGCGCGGGTCGAAGGCCGCGGCGCCGTAGTCCCGGCCCACCTCGTCGTCGGTGCCGCTCTGCGTGTTCTCGTGCGCCCGCGGCTTCAGCGACTCCCGGTCCGCGTCGTCCTTGTACGGCAAGCGGCGCGCGGCGCTGCGGTGCAGGAGCCGGCGGGGCAGGACGAGAGGCGCGCTGCGCAGGATGGGGACTCGGAGGCTGGACATGGTTGCTAGGGCTGGGCGGGTGGGTTCATGGATGTGGGTTCTTGGTTCTGCGGTCTGGGTAAGGTGTTTTCGAGGCGGACTGTGTTGGTTCGGATATTGTATAGGTATCTTTCTTTCTGTCGCTTAGATCTACAGATGGATGATTTCTTAGGTTCCGTTTATGCGATGCTTTTGTTGTTCAGAAAGTGATTCCTGACTTTCGGGCTTGAAGTGCAAGCCAATTGGCAACAATGGTGATTTGGTTTGGACACAAGCCATGATGTAGATGGTGGGGCTCAAGTGATGCCGTAGTGACGTCACAACTACAGCTACATGCAATGATATGCGGGTTGAAACCTCCTTAGAGTTCATTCTTTAATCGAAATAAACTATTAAAATTATGAATAGCTTAGTTTCTTATTCATCTTTTATGTTTGAAGTTATGTGAATAGTCGACAAGGTGAGTAAAACTACATGATAATATTGAGTTTGAGGCTAGGAGTGATGAGATCACGAGAGCTTCACACGATGAGCTGCACCAGCCTGTTATGGGTTCATAAAAACATCTATTAAATAATAATGTGCCATGTAGATAATGAGCTCAAATCAAGATATATATATATATATATATATTATAAAATGTATTAGTCACACACTTGAGTTGTATTTGAAAAAAACTACAAACTTGTTATTACTCACTCTAGATGTGTTGATTGAGATTCTCCCATGCGTATGTGCCCCAAGATAAAAACCTTACTCCAACCGAACATCTTATTTAAGAATCAATATTCACAGTCACAAAACCGAGTTATTGAGGGAATATATCTAGTTAACAGTGGCATGACTATTTTGGAGTGACGCGCGTAGCTTTACTATTAATTTCGGGCATATTGGCCAAATATTCAATTCATCCTTCGCAAAAACTCCCCTAAACATCGCAATGGTTTACAACTATGATACAACCTCTAGATAGAATGACATCGCTCTGTGTATCAATCATATTCACATATACTTCTCCAACCGAAATGTATATAGGTTTCTTGTTAAAAGCTTTAAATGAAGAGGGCAACCACAGCGAGCCCAGCAACAATTCGACCGTCCGCCGTGTAATGGCCACCGGCCTTTCCAGGCCTCGGCGCAGTAGGCGAGGGAGTGACAGTGACGGTAATAGGGGTTTGCGTAGCCATCATAGAGCTATCGCTACTACCCAATACCGCAGTGAGGAGGTTAATCGCACCATTATGATTGTTATCTGTGGTCTGGGCTGCGAAGGTCGGCGTGTGGGAAGTATATCCCTCCTTCGTCGACGTGTCGCCGCCTTCACAATTGTCCCCGAACGCGCAGCAGAGACCATCGCTCGTGCAGGTGCCATAGTCGGGGCAGTAGTAGCCTTGGTTACTGCAACAGTTGCCTGTAAGGGGCATGCAATAATCTTCACCGCATGGCACGTCGCCGTCGTCGCATACCACTTCGTCGTCGCTGTCATCGCACTGTTATCGGGATACATACATATATAAGTAAAGGGCTTCCTCACAAGCGGCGACATGGATATCCGCAGGCTTATGCGGTGGGAGGGGTGGGTGTGCCACTCGATAAAAACATGATGGGGACGGAAGGGGTTGGGAAAGCGTACGTCTTCGCCCTTGGGACAGCATGCGCCGGGTATGCAATAGTAACCCGCCTCGCAAGCTTCGCCCGTGCCGTCATTGCAGCAATCAGCTCCAGTGCCTATACATCCGCCTTCACAGACCTCGTACCCTGCTGAACAGGTAGCTTCTCCTTTGACGAACAAGGTATGGCCTGTAGTCGTAGTGTGGCGCATTCGAGGTGCCTTTGCAGTGAAAGCAATCGGCGTGAATAAGAAGAGAAGATGGGTGCGCATATTGACGGTGGAGGGCCGGAAGTATAGTGTCGTGAGAAATACCTCTTCGAGAACTCAAAAGCGAACGAATTGACCCAGACCTCGCAATTGAATCCCTATATTTTCTCTCATACTTATATCACTCCTTTTCTCCTGCACAAAGTCAGAGTCGTAGTATCACCAAGGTATCGCATCCCATCCATTTCCTGCCAAGAAGTCGGATTAAGCCCCCAACTCGTAGTAATGCTTCTTAGGAACTACCCTCTTTCTCTCAGCTTAATATATGTGATTCACAGCTGAGAATCGCGTCGGATCTTAAGATGCAGGATTTCCTGTAGCACCCAACTCATAATCTCATGATGTTCGTTCACCGAATGGCGTATGGTAGCGCTAACTACAGTAGATCCTGGGGAGAGATACCCGGCCAATGTAACGGTCCTATAGATAAGACCTTCAAACGGCCAAGGTTCCCATCTTGACAACGTTTTACTTTTAGCAGTGTTGTGGTTTAGCGTTACAACTCTGTTCCGTGACAGCCAAGGACCCTGCAGATCTTGGACTCGGCTGATTCTTGGCATTACAGCTAGCATGTGCTGAATCAATAACAAAAAACAACTGATAGATGCAGAATGATGTCATAAGACGTCCCATAAAATAAGACTCGCAGGCCAAAAGGATGTTGTATTGGATTATGGAGGGTCTGTAGCAGTACAAAAAGCTCTTATATACTGTACAGGCGACGAGCTAAGAGTATGTGTAACATAAGTCGAGACCCTCCCTCTAGACATTAGTACTCGAATGGGATTAAGGGGTATAGGCCTACGGCACTAGATACCACCAAAAACTGGCGAACGGCTTTCCGGCTAGCGATCAACGTCAGGACTGTTACATGGAGGGAACCAGTAAGGGGAGCTGAAATACGCCTAGTTCTTAGTTGAGGCTGATATCCCCTCTCGGGGAAAGGGCTTGAGTATTACTTTCGTCAAATCTTAGGCATATGGAAACTAACACGAGAACTATGTACTACGACAAGGTGGACTAGATGTACACGATATTTAATCGGCATTGTCTTACTAAATTTTAACTATTTACCTTGAATCGTATATATTCTAGAGATGAACTCTGCGGCGATGAGAAATGGTTTTATTAACTTAGATGCTTAAAAAGGATAGAAAAACGGAAACTGAAAAACCAACCTCAAGAGTAATGTCCATAATATTCGGGCTGAAGCTCTTCTATATCTTCCTCCTGGTCTGTCGTATGAACGTCAAATATACCCAATCCGTTTTCGGCCTCCGAATCGTTGTCTGGGTGGTCGTTGGGGATATGGCTATGCCGTCGGGGTCGGATATAGGGTGGGACCGGATGTTCCAAATCGTCAAGCATCCTCGTGAAGACATAGTGTAGAATGGCATGGGCCTCTGCTGGAATATTCATATGGCCATCAAGACTTACACTTTCTGACCCGAACACGAACGTGAGGGGGTCAATTTCTCCCGTTTGACAGCGTTCCCTGACGACGCGAACCCTATGCCGGATGTTTGGTTGTACTAAATCTGGGTTCGCACCTAGAGATAATAGATGGGCTGCTTCATAGTAGTTGTTCGCGGAGAGAGCTAAATTAAGGGGAGTACTGTGCCAGCAACGTGAATTACCCTCCTCGCCATCCTCCTCCAGGAGTTCCGGTAATTCATCGACAGAGCGGCCAGTATCAAGGAAAGATTGAAGTATATATGTTACAGTTTGCCGGTCTTTATAGGCGATTGCAGTCCTTAAAGTCCAGCCGTTGATACCGACTGCGAATTGAAGAAGCCACTCGCGCGTTTCGTCCGAATTTCGCCTACCTGCGATTGCGTACCAATAGACTCGCTGTAGTCCGATTCTATAGTTGAGCGCAAGTAGCTCGAGAACAAGCAGCTTAGTCTTGAATAAATTCTCATCATTAAGAGCTAGACTAGCTATACTGACAATGGATCGGTTGACTAGTGGCATAGGTGACCAAGACTTGCCAATATTCTCGATCTCAAAACGGAGCGCTGCGGCCGCATTCATCACATGCCCTTCTGAAATTGCCACCTCAGTCGCACTCCTTTCAAGGACAAAATCTACGAAGGTGGCACCGCGCTGGTATAGTTGTGTAATAACTTGTGGTATCGGATGAGGAGACGTTATGGCGTGTGTAAACAGCACGTTTTGTTGCAATATAAATTCGAGTGAGAGACGAATAGCATCTCGCGGGCGTCCTGACCGATTGAGAAGTAATAATGCTAGGCGCTCCATCCCGGAAGAACACGCTAGTCGCATTTCTGTGCTAACATTATGAAAGTCGGGCGTGTAGGCTCCGTTGTCCGAAGTATATGCTAGGTGTAGAGCGATCTCTTCAAACTGTGAATGTCTTTCTATATTTCTGTCAGGGGAGTGCGCGTCCGCGAAAACAAGATCAATGGCAAGTTGGTATGGAGTTAGTGTAGCAAAAAATGGTTGGGGTGGGGGTTCATTTTGAATTGTCCGCTGCGGATCTGCCCCTCGGCTGAGAAGATACTTGATTATGTCAAGACGCCTAGCTACGACGGCTGCGTGAAGAGGAGTAGCAACATTGCGAACAACGGGGGGGTTCGCTGCTACGTGATTATTTGGTGAATTGTCTGGGAAGGAAGAGTTGAGGAAAACATGGCGGTCAACTTCTCTGTAAACACATGCTGCTTCGTATTGGTCAAGAATAATGCCGATTTGCGCGACACTATACGTGCCATCGTAAATCGCTCTGATGATCAAAGGTTGCTGCTCTAGTTCGACTTCACGACCTACGGGTATATAAGTCGGAATCCTCAGCTGATCGATAGTATCTACAGTATATATGTTAACACGGTTATCGTTCATGAGCAAACTCGGAAACGCGAATGCTGCCCTTATCCTATCGCCCGGTGGCATTTCCAGGGCCACCCCAAGAAGAAGCTCGTTAGGAAGAGCATCAAGGCGGAAGCCTAGATTAGCACCATTACTATCTGTAGGTGAATATGCCATCATAGCCAAAACCATTATCGGATTGCCAATTGGAGTCAAATCGATGTCATTCCAGGCTAAGAGGTTCCTCGAGTCAGGCCTAATATCGTTAGGCTCAATATTCCTCGACATCTTGGATTTCGGCGTATAGACACTGAATGCAATTTCAACTGAGAGAGTATTAGTGTTTGATGTATTCGTAGGGGGTTTCAAGTATTGTTAATGTTTGGTTGTGCAAAGAGAGAGAATAGCTAGACACTCGGGAAGAGAGAATTGGAATTTATATATACCAATTATCACGCTAATTAGGAGCATATATTTATGAATTGACAAAGAGTTTAAGTCCTTTCTTTTCATTTCCTAGCAGGTAAACCAAGTGATTGTCTGAAAAAATCCCTTTATTTTAAGGTGAAGTAAAGGAGCTAATATTCTTAGACTGATATTTCTTTATTAATTTGTATATCGTCAGTAGCCTTTTTAATAGGAGACCCGGGAATCCATTCTACTAACCTCATTATTTTGGAGTGAGGGTATGATATTACAGTTTCGTTCTGTAATATCATGAAAACTTGGTCGCTGATAGCTGGCGAACCTAGTATCACGGAGCCTGATACTTACTTCTACCAATTAATAACACTTGTAATTCTATTAACTAGATAATTAAATGAAGGAAGTTAGAAGCTAGTTAGATCATGGAGGAAGCATCAATGACATGAGCAATTGACGACACAAGTGCTGTAGCCTGGGGTTTACTCACTATAATGATGTAGACTGATTGCTGGCTCAGCTGAGAATTTCATACCCTCAACATCTTTTCCTTGCATTAGGCTTCTGAGGGTGGTGGAGTACCTAGTTCGTAGAATATGATAAACAGCTCGACTGAATGCTCTTGAAACCTCTATCCTATGGCTCCGACTACTAATTCCAGACCATTTACCTAAACATACGGTGCCCCTGGCACTAATACGGGCTTACTGCTAATCTTAGCCATATGCAGCTCGGAGCCGTCATCAGGTACAAGCAGGGGAAGTGAGCGCACAAGAGACTAGGGAAACTTCTTTCACTGCGGATACAATACGAAGGCAATCAGACAATTTATGTTCAATCATTTTAATTCAGGCGCGATCTGAGTTAGCTAATCAATCTGTCCCCTATGTAACTGTGTTATCCACACTGTCTCAGTAGAAAAGGCAATCTACTAGATCGTTAATCCACGACATCATTTAACCGGCATGGTGAATAGAGTCAGCGTGATAGGTTATGTATTGTAGTACTCGAAGGAGATTTGCTCTTTTGGTGAGATCCCAGCTAGAGTCCTAATCCAGCAGGTATAGAAATCTAGGGCTTCTCATACATCCAATTCATCGCTCTCGGGAGACAACGTACATGTCCCTATCAGCGCCATTTTTCTCTTTAGATGTAAAACATCGAGTTCCGAAGGTTCTCATGTATAGGGAGAGGGGGTGCCTCGTTCTTTGAAGATGTTGTAGACATGCGATCTGAGGCTTCAAACATTTCTGAGAGATACACTCTGGCACGGGTACAGAGGATGTCCGCATAGTATGCTGGCGGGCAGATGCTTACGGCCTTGGTAGCTCGTCCGAACAGATGACACATCTCGAATGTTAGTTTTTCCAGCTGATTTGCCGCATTCTCGCGTGACAGGGATCGGAATACTTCGTCAAGTAACACAGTATAATGCGCAGGACGGGAAGTTCCTTAACCAATGTTAGTGATTATGTACATAATAGGGAGTAGATGATATCGAACATACCTTGGAGTCCTGAATGAGCCGTCAAGAAAAAATCCCAAGTCGCAGCTTGGGTTACACCACGATCAACAACGGTGCCGTTCTTGATATTCCGAGACCGGACGGTATTCTTCTCATCTGTGGGGTAAAAGCGAGTTTGATGCCGCTTCACTGACACGATGATGGATATCTTCGGCCCTTGCGAAGCTGGATACATTCCTTTACAAGCTTCTCTGATAAGTTTCAGCTCATGCTCAAGCACCTGCTTGAACTGGCCCTCAGATACGCCATCTCGGAAGATGATGATGTTGGCCGGAAGTTGATTATTATGCTGTCTATAGAGCCGGAGACGCTCAGCGAATCGTCCCTTAAGCTCTTCGCCCAACATTTCCTGGCGTGGCTCCTGAGCCCAAGCCGTGCCAGGCCACTGGCCTAGCTCTTTGTCAATACTTGATACCATGCCGACTAAGCTAGGTACGCCTTCCAGATTACCGGCAAGATTGGTTGGGTGCGTGACATCGTAGCCAACAATCATGGTAGGATGCTGCTTCACAATAGTGACATCGTCCTTGAGCTTGTGGTTGATTCCCCCCATCTTCAGATTGATCTTTAAGCCTAGGTTGGCATAAATCTGCGGGCTTCTCTTTACTAGGTTCGCCTTCAAAATATTCTGGCTGAGATATCCGAAGTCCAAGTCGCCAAGCTTTTTAACCTCATTGTAGATGGCAGTCTCCGTTTTGCTGCCTGGAAGTACGACAAACACAAACTGAGGGTTTTTACGCTCCATCTCTTTGAATACAGGCCGTATCGCATTGGCGACCGAATTTCCCACTGTAACCTGTATGTTGTTGCAAGCTAAAGGCTCCGTGTCGATAGCGATACCCTGGCTCTGCAAAAACGCCACCCACTTTTCCATGGACTCAGCGACGTTGTCATGGTCCCGACGGTCCCTGTATCGATCAATGGATATCCAGAACCATCGCTGGATTCTCTTGCCAGGTTTCAAAACACGAACACTATCCATGTTCCATCCGCCTTCAAATACGTTGAGGGATTTCTCTCTCTGACCTTTCCCATCTTTGTACACAATCGTTGGTGGCAATAGCTCACGTCCTTGTACTGTGAGTAATGTGGTGCCTATAGAGATACCGAATTTACGGAGGTATTCAGAGTTATCAAGACCCAGAACCTCGCGCCCGTAGGTTGATATAGACGTCGCGTTGGCGAATGGCGAGCGACAAGAGAAATTGATCATGCCTCGAGTCTCGTCTGGAGTGGTCTTCCGCCGCAATGGCTGGCCGTCCAAAATCTCGACAAACTCAGCAGGCATATAAACCGGCTTAGCACTAGTACCAACGTTCACCACGGGAAGTCCGGGGCGGACATTGTACCCATATCCTAGACATAGTCAGTTTTGAACTTCCTAGGAAGATAGTAAGATAGTATCGCTTACTCTTCTTATAATACTCCTCAACGGAGCAGAATGCATCTGCACGCAGGCCGGCAGGAGCTGGTGATCTTAGGTAGAACTCGACGTCCGTGGCATTCGCCCCTGGTTGTTTGACTTTCGGTTTAGGTCCGTCCTTCTTGTTGCCCGGTTTGTTCTTGTCCTTCGTGTCGCCGTCTCCGACCAGAGCCAAGCCGCATATAATTTTCTGAATGAAGCGAACCTTCTTAGGATCTTTATCGTCAGATAGGATCTTACATCGGCACCTCAGTCTCAATATTGCTTTGTGCAGAAACTGGGCCTGGCCTCTAAATGGGCCGTCGGCCAGTTCTGAAACAAGGCCTTTGAGACGAAAGACCCCATGGGCGACGTTTGCATTGAGAATAATGCGACCGGTAGCTGGGCGAGCGCTCTGAAAGTAGCCCCGAATGATCCTGTTGAACTCGGGCTGGCCTAGATTGTAGTGCTCGGTTTCAGGTGGGTTTAAGGGAAAGTAGCGGCTGCGACCTAGTGACGAGGCAGCTGGATTGCTGCGGGCGTGGAAGCCAGTGATGATACTGATAGCGTCGATCACGCCTTCGAATTTAGGGAATGAGGTATCTCCCGACGGGTCGGTCATGGTGGTCAAATATCTCATTAGGCCGGGTAGATCAACTGTGGTCGGACCATTGAATGTGACTTCATACTCATCGTCTTTGCCCTCGTCTCTATACTGGACCTTGACGATTTTACCCTCTGGTAGGCTAAAGGGCTTGAGCGAGATTACTTGGTCTTTAAATTCGGTTGCGAAAGGTACAGACCCCGCAACTTGATCAAGTGCCGATTTGATGATGCTGTGAAGCTTCCTGCCCTTAGGCCCGTTCTTCTTGTCTTCTTCCTTTGACTTGGAGGCCTTTCCCTCCTTTTTGGGGCTCTTTCCCTCTTCCTTACGTGGATGCTTGTCTATTCTTTTGGCGTCCAAGGAATACTTGAGCATAGCTACTTCGGCGGATGCGACGAGCTTGAAATAGTTTGCCCACAACGTGACCGCTTTGCCTTGGTTGCCAAAGGCCGGTCGACGGGGGAAACCCTCATCGGATATCTGAACCTTTGCCATCTGGCCAGTGAGTGTGCCAACGCTCTGTCCTTTCATAACGTCATTCTCAATCTTGGTGATGGCGGGATCTGGGGGTGGAATGCCGCCGGGGCTAGGATAGATGTTAGTATCAATCGAAGTAAGAGGGTGCTTTCGGGGTAGACAGACTTGAAAATAAAAGCCTCGCCTGCAAATTTGTCACGTCCGCCGCCGCCGCCACGGCCTCGACCACGGCCATAACCCCTTGGAGCATCACCACGACCATACCCCCCTCCCTGAGAATCGCCATGGCCATACCCTCCTCTCTGAGAATTTCCACGGCCATACCCTCCCTGAGCATCACCACGACTCTGGAACCCAGAGAATGTAGCACTGCCCCTTCCCCGACTTTGGCCTTCAAAGTCGCCTCTGCCGCGACCGCCACCACGACCACGACCACCGCGACCGCGGTCCCCGCCACGACCTCTACCTGGATGATCGGCCATGGTCAATGTATCAGACTAGCCCTCAGACAAGGGAAAAGTGAGTATCTAGGTATGATTGTGTTGATGTGATGCTGAGAGAAGATGAGTGGTAGACCCGGTGCTGCGCGGTCGATTATCTGGCTCAGACGTGAGATATGAAATAGTAACCGGTGCCTTGAAAGAGACTAAATAAATTTCTGTTAGCTAAGGAAGCTAGTGTGTGAAACACCTGGTTGAAGAGTCTCTGAACTACGCCGACGTGGTTCACACAACGATTTCACAGTGAGAGTTGGGGAGGGCACGGGATATGGTTGTGCGAGGGGGATATATATAGATGTATTTGGTGGTACTGACTCAGAAATTTCAACAGCAAATGCACACCGGCGTTTGTCGGCTGCGTTTGGTGGTTGTGTTTGACAATTAATACCAGAAGCGGGCATATGCAGTGAGTTTGCGAACAACTGCTGCGTAGCCCTCGCTGGAGAATGATGGGAACGATGGGTAGTGCGATTTAGACAAGTCTTGCGACCACAAGCCCAAATGAGTTAGCCGGTCTGAGACTGGGATGGTGTGGAGAGCTGCTAATAGGCGCTACCTACCTATTTGCCCATAGGTATTGTATGATCTTTGTAGAGAGCTGTCGTATTATGAAGGGAGAAATGGAGAAGAAGGAGGAGCTATCACTATAGGAACGTTAGGACAGGGATCAAGCTGCCAGCTAACATATCAAGTGTAAGTAGCTTTATCCCCTTCCTGTCCTAGGGAGAAGTTAATTCGTCAGGTGAAGATGGAATATTCTGGGGAAAGACGAGTATGGAACTAGGAGGTGGGGTGGCTGAGGCCTTTAGTCTAGGCTGGATGAGATAAGGGCACAAGGATATTGATCGTTGATATGTATTTTTGAGAAGGTATTGACCTCTGTTTATAATTAATTCTTGTGCAGTTGCTAGAATATCTACATGAGGTAGGTACTGTCACCTTTAGAAAGAAATACCAATAATTGACCGGTCACGCTAAATCTTTTGGTGTAGTGGTATTTTCTAACAGGTACTCTGTGCCATATACAGGTACAAGTACAAGTATAAAAAGAAATAGGATATTTGTTTAGTGTGTATGTAAGAGCGGGCATTGTTAGAAAACCCCACTCATATATCTTGGTAAGTATGTAAGTACTTGCTGAGTTTTCTTTTATGTTAAAGAAAGGTCTTAGGTACACCATTATACAGTATTTATACTTCGTTTATAATAAGCTATGTAGCAGTTCCTTCCTGAATTTAACCATGTCTTTAATACCTAGTGAGCCAACTATCTTGACTTAGGATTAACAGGAAAGAAAAGTTTGCTCTCAACTCCTTTGTAGAACTAATGAACATATGCGTTAAACACTTACTTAATCAGACACTTATTTCATCAGAATTAGGTTAATAAGCTACATATCGAGCACTCCGTAGGGAACGTACTAACCCCAAAGGGTAGTTTTTCACTACTAAAAGTTTCCTTGGCACTGGAAGTCTTGTCACACCGCCCCAACATGGATAGGTCGACCTCAAAGCGGCCATGTAAAATACAAAGACAGCGAAGGTTTATGGAGAATAGCTATGACTTGTAAATATCCGACACGGCCTATCCTTGGCTATCAGCAGAGAGGCGTTGCAGCCACACGCGCGGCTACAGGGGATCTGCAGCCCAAGGCAGGCTTGGCACCCATTTGGTTGAGCGTGAGATGCTGACATCAACATTGTCTACAAACCCTGCGAAATAGCAGGTACCATTTGCACTCGGATTTCTGTTGAGATGTGAGTCATCCCATATACATAGACCTTGTTGGCTGTTAGGCTGCACATTTAGATTACCTGACATCTATGACATTCGATGCACGTCCCTCGATGGTTTAACCGATGGCACCAACTCGTGTTGCCGACAATCTAGGCTCCAATAGATACGCACAACAAGAGAAAAAGCCAAGCATCTTCTCTCAAATGTTCATACAACGGCACAGTAGGACCTGGTATATACCAAGCTCTTGTTCAGCAACCAGCGGAGGTTTCGGATAGAAATCATGATAAGTTTTACACGTAATGATGCGGTGTATGGATTCTAGAGGCGTTGTCCGGTTGATGCCATCCAAAGGACCTCACATAAGCTATCTTACCCTCTTTGGGCGCTGCTGCATTGCAGCGTAGTATTTAACGTCAATACTACGCACACTTACCTGCAATATGTGAATGCGGGTTCTCAACAAGCAGTTGGCGACACGTGGCGGCGACACACGTGACGACAATCAAAACACTACAATGTATACTGTAAGTATCTCACATCCTAAATGTCCCCCATACCGCCGTTTGCCAGAGGCGCATTGTGAGGCGCATTGGTTATCATGAGGTAGCCGACCAAAAGGAAGAGTAGGGAGCTCATACTGTACAACAACGTCCAACAGCGCAGTATGGACCTACCTTGTAAGTAGGGAATTTACATAGATTCTAAGCTTGTCTACAAGTATGTACAGAGGGAGAAGCCCGGACATGCTGAGATGCTTTTGATTTAAAAGTTCTAGGTAAGGAACTGAGGAAAACTACAAATAACGGCTGCAAAAATTAATTTCAGAAGAGGAAAAAAAAGACAAAAAACGAGGCGCCCACTGTATCCAGTGAGGCATCGGGAATTGAGCCCGATGCGGGGGTCGAACCCGCAACCTTGAGATTAAGAGTCTCACGCTCTACCGATTGAGCTAACCGGGCGCATTGTTGGGGATTCTTGGTTGGAGGAGAATTGGTTTACTGCTGACTATAACTCAACGTAGAGTGAGGTTGCAAGGCTCAACTCTTAAAAGTATAGTGGGTTTAGATGTTGTTGTTCGTTTTATAAAGGCAAGACCTACCTAAGTAACTGCCGAGTGTCTTACTGCGTACAGGCACTCTCCTTTCTCATTCCTTTATCGATAGTCAGGCAGCTTCAGCTAGGTAGTAGTCCATAGATAGGTATTTACCAAGGGAGGGATTGAAACTTAATCAGGTAGGTACCTAAGGTGTTGTACTAAGGTATTGTCAAGCAACGATAAAACCGATTACCTATAATTATTTTTCTTAAATAGTGTAGTTGTGACAGTCTTTCCTTTTCATTTATAACATCACTGTAATACTGTTGTATTTTATACCGCGCTTCCTCTACTAGCAGAGTGACTGACAGCGGAATTCTCTCCTTGAGGTAGGAGAGTGGATGAGGGGCTTTACTCTACAGAGTAATTAAATGATCTAATAAATAAGAGGCGATGCGTAGCTCAACTGAAACAAGAGGTAGCGAGTACGACTTCAGACTCATGTTGATTCATTGTTGGCTGTAATTTTTGCACGTTAAGGGTCAACTGAGGCAACCGATAGGCTAGGTAGGTATATAAAATAGGAAGAATGCGCCATATTAAATCATTTAATTCATGAAGATTTTGGTGTCTCATGTCCAGCGGTGGCAACCTCTAATATTTCCCTTTCCAATCCCTCAACTAGCAAAACTTCGATCCCGGCGTCCTCCAGCCTCCTGCGGCTCGAGTTCCCACTGACGAAAGTTTCGGGCTCTTGTACGCCGACGTAAACGGTCTTGATGCACTTCCCAACGGCCAAGATCCTCTCGACGCAGGGCGTGTTGCCGCTGAGCCGCTGCGAGCACGGCTCTACCGTCGTATAGAGCGCGACCGTGTTTAGCAGAACCTCGCCCAGACGTGTTCCGGTCACTCTGTATTTCTCAGCTAGCTTCTCTATGCAGCATTGCTCGGCGTGGGTATTTCCTGGGAGCTCAAGTGTGTACCCTGTCGCCAGAACCTCATTTGTCGTTGCATCCACCATGACAGCACCAACACGGTAGTTGGTAGGCTTGGGGGGTGATTTTGTTGCGAGAGAGAGCGCTAGTCTCATGTACCCCTCATGGTCGCGTGCTCTGATTTCCGGGATAATGTCTTGCGGAGGCTCTAAGATGTTCGTAGAAATCATATTTCGATACGGCACGGAGTGATGCTTAGAATCGCTCTGAGATAAGCCGTATCTACATACATACCTAGCCTAGGTAAGGCTATCTAACGTTTTTCAGGGCTTCTTTCTCGATGTAGATACCTCTACCCCGCGGCCACTGCCCCACTTAGGTAGACAGGTCCTTAGGTAGTACCAGGTAATGACCCTTGCACAGATCACACTACTGCGTACCTACCGGTAAAACCACTAAACGCGTCTAGATCATGCGCGTCAGCCGTCATCCTCGACCTTCCAGTAGATACAGCACTGATAACTACCTACTGTAGGTATACCAACCAAATATTTGTTGTCCTTCACATTCTCGCCTTTATCTACGGACGATTGTCACCCCACTCCTTCGACTTACCTAGGCTATAATTGACCTGATTATCATGGATGCATCCGACGATCTTCTGGATGGCGAGCCTCCAGCCATTAACCCGTACGAAGTTCTTGGGTTGGAGCGCACTGCGACAGCAGACCAGGTGAAATCCGCCTATCGAAAGCTTGCACTGAAGAACCATCCAGGTAATGCATCTACAATTCCAAACTTTATCACAATATTTCCGTTTTATCTAATCCATAATAATTGGCAGACAAGGTATCCGAAGACCAGAAACAGCAAGCCCATGAGACCTTCCAATCTATCGCGTTCGCATATGCCATACTCTCAGACCCGACCCGACGCAAGCGCTACGACGAAACCGGCTCTACCTCAGAATCCGCTGTCGATTCGGATGGCTTCAACTGGTCCGATTTCTACCGCGAACAATTCCGCGACGCAATATCAGAGGATGCAATTGAGAAATTTGCGAAGCAGTACAGAGGCTCTGATGAGGAGCGAGATGATATCCTCATCGCCTATGAAGAACACGAGGGTAATATGGACGCCATCTACGAAACCGTCATGCTTAGCGACGTGCTCCAAGACGACGAACGCTTCCGCAAGATAATCGACAACGCCATTGCCAGTAAAGACGTTCCCGCATTGAAGGCATACACAAAAGAGAGCAAGAGATCCCGACAGGCACGCATCAAGGCAGCCAAAAGTGAAGCTACAGAGGCCGAGGAGCACGCAAAAGAATTGGGGGTTCACGACAAGCTCTTCGGCAACAAGAAAGGGAAGAAGAAGGAATCCTCTGAGGACGCGCTGGCGGCACTCATCCGACGCAATCAGCAGGGACGAGAGAGTTTCCTCGATAACCTAGCAGCAAAGTACACCAGTGCACCCACAACTGGGAAGAGAGGAAAGAAGCGTCGCGTTGATGAGGATGAACCCTCAGAGGAGGCATTCCAAGCCGCTGCGGCCCGGCTGAAAAGGGGAAAGAAGAAATAGATACCGCCGTCTGCTGCTGTCTTGATTGGTAGGTTTGATAGATATGTGCTTGAAGTACGTTTAGGTATGGGTAGAGAGCAAGGTCGCACTGGCGTTGGTCTTCAATGGTACCAAGCACGGCTGGCGTTAGGAGTTATCTAGGGACTAAATAAGAAGTATGAGAGAATGAGAATGCGAATCGCTAAAATGATTAATCACTTGCGTACCTATTCTTTTTTTAATGTTTTTTGCGTAAGGTTTGAGTGATACATGTAGTGATACATGTAGACTTATAGCTAACTGTTTCGGCAGGTTGGTTACCTGGCGGTAACTATTTATTAGTGGGAGCCTACTATGTACAGAGTACGAGTATTACCTATGAGTGGGCGGTTGCGGGGCACTGTTGACCCCCCCCCCATTAGGTCATTCTTGAAGCCTGTCGCGTCCCTCGCGTCTTTCGATGCTGATCCTACCACGTTCAACTATTTCCATGACTTGATCAATCTTCTAGAGGCAATGCTTCTTACAGCATTGATGCATGCAAAATGCGATGACAACTGCTGAACAGTTGGTCTACTACCCCCAATACTGTTTCCACCTATCACCAACCATTAATAAATGGTGCCCTTTGCGCGCAGTCGACATTGCAGGCCTTGTGTGCCGGCCTGGCTTTGAAGGTGAGCAGGACACATACAAACTATTGCAGTCTGCCCCAATCCAAATAACCCAAATCTTACCTATTTACATACAGATGCTGGTGTTTTTTTCCAGTTGAACTACCCTATCCAGTGGGTGCGGATCATAGGAGTTGTAGTTGCGATTGACGACTATCACGGCCACCGAGTCTATACTATCGATGATAGCACAGGGCAGTGCATCGAATGCACTCTAGCAATTCCCACCACTAAAAACGATACTATACTTCATCGCAAAGCCATCGAAAGCAGAGCAACCAACCAACAAATTGCCTCTGCGGCCGACACCACAAAAGCGAGGACAAAAGACCCTACCACCACAATACCGTTCCCTGCAGATGCTGATGTGGGCACGGTTTTAGATATCAAGGGGACTGTGAAGCTTTTTCGAGGCCAAAAACAGATTGGTATCCAAAAGGCAACGCAAGTCTGGTCTACGAACGATGAGGTGCTTTTCTGGAACAAGGCTCGGGACTTCCGCCGCGATGTCCTAGGCCAGCCGTGGGTGCTAAAGGATAAAGAGGTGAGGATGTGCCGAAGGCTGCAGCAGGCCGAGGCCATTGAGCCTGAAGTGAAGAAGAGAAGGAAGATAGCTAAGGGGCTGGCTAGAGGCACCGGTGAGGATAAAGGCGGCGGCCCTAGGAGTACACATCTGTCAAAGGGTCACCCAATACTTAAAAATAGCATTGGTATCGCCTCGGCCAAGACTGCAAAAGTTCAACACGCTGCTAGAATGGCGAGCTTGAAGCCAAAGATTGGCGAGGGGGATAAATATGATGCTCTAGGACTGTGAACAGCTTGGAGTCGACATTATGGCATGGGGATAAATATAAGTAGCCAGGCACACCAGCTAACATATCCAAATGATATAACACCAACATCTCAGTCCCTCGCACACAATGCACCCTCGAACAACAGGATGTGATTCACAGCCTCATCTGCAGCATCTCACGACTTGATAATAATGTTACTGGCTGCATCAAACAAAGTGAGGGCATCCTCACGGCGAGAGGCCTGCTCGGTGGAAGGCCACCTGCCCAAGTAGGCTTGGAAGTCTCACTCTTCCCAAGACACTTACCAAAGTAAGTACGATACTACACATACTATACCTACACTATCTAAAGTCTACCAACCTAGTAGGTCGCTTCCCGTCTGATGCTCCTGAGGTATATGACCTCAGACTTTCTGGAGCAATGTTTGACTACACGGATGTGCCTATCTGCGCGCCCATTTACATGGCTAGTCTCAGTCTCTTCAGTTACTATCCAGATCCCAAGTCCCTACAAATCCACCTCGGTCTAAACAACATACCTACTCATCATTATATTGCTTGACTTTCTCCTGTATTTCGTTTTTGTCTTTCCTCTATACGGCTGTTGTACCCTACCCATTCCAGTGCCAAGATCTAGATTCACGCTTGTTACTTTCTATCCAGGAACCAGGTAGGGAATTTCACTTTTCAAGCAAGACACTTCATTCCCACAGCAAGCCAAAACCTCGTGGCTTTAACCCGTAGCTATGGCCTTAGCCAGAGCAACTAGATCATCACCCAGTGCACAACAGGAATTCCTCGGGATCGGTCAGACTTTATCATATTATTCCCTTGGTTTATATACAAACCTCCCGTTGTCCTTCCATCCTTCGCTGCAACTGGAAACTTGCAACTTGCAACCTCTTCATCTTCCCATATTCCGATTTTCTATCGGGAAAAATACCAGATTATTATATCCTCACTTCGTATCGGCGGATTACCGACGACCCGGCTCATGGAATGATCTAAACATCACTTAACCTGTCGCAGCTCGCCAAATCAATGCGACTTAACTGGCAACTATAGAAATTTATCTTTATTTTTAATCCCTCCCCCTCCCTCCCCCCCTCCCCCTCTCCCACGTCACTAATTTGTTTCTGTCGTCATGTTGTTGTTTTGGGTGCTAACGCTTCTTCAGCCTTTATCGGTACGAGCAATCCCACTCGACACTTCAGTCGGGTCTCCGCCACCAAATCGTTATTTGAAAAGGAATTTACCTATTCCGGCCATTGCAGACCCTCACCGTGAGGGCTATCAACCCGTTGGCAGTACAATATATTCAGTAACAATACAGACACCAACCCCTATATCTAATACTAACCCAAATACGCTTGGATTTGTTGTCACAAGTCTTGAGACAGCTGGTAGAACAGACTGCGGCCCTCTCCTGACGAATCCGATCCCGAGCCCAACATCATTACTCGTACCGGCTGAACCTTCAGAACCTTCAGTCAATATGCCAACGGAACAGGCTAAGCCAACTAGCACTGCCTCGTCAAACATTTTCGGGGCTCCTATTGCAACTACCAAGCCCTCGCCAGTGTTCCAAGAGCGAAAAGATCATCCCGTACCTCGACTTGGGATAAAAGGTCCTGGTCCCTATGGCACCAACAAGTTCTACGCCAACTTCTTTCTTGGTAGTCAAACCTCGCCTGCATTTGTCCATCCTTATTCCTTGGCTTGGTCCAAGGGTAATGGATCTACCTCCAGTTGGGGGATGTCGATTTCACACACGGAGGCGAACCAAAGAGTTTATGGCGACGTGCAGCCTGAAACGGGAGCCGCAAAGTACTTCCTGAATCCTATTGGGATACAGTCTTTATGTCTATCTGCGTCGGAACTTGGCTCAAGTACTGCACTCACAACGGATAGCATTAATTCTCATTCGGCCAATGTAAACCTACATGTTAATTCAGACGCTAAGCCGCTTATCACCTTTCCATTGGTGCAGGGTATGGGGTTTGTGACAGCAGTATATACAGGCGGCACACCTGTTATCGAGACTGGCGTGTTCTTCAAAATTGTCACAAGATCAAGCAAAGGTCCTCATCCAGGTGTCACCAAGTACACGCTGTATCTTGAAGACGGCAGAGTCTGGCATGTATATGCATATTCCGCCAAGGGTGACCCTTTCGACCTAACGGTAACTAACAACCATGTGGCAAAAGCTGGAAAACCATTCAATGGAATCGTCCAAGTCGCGAAGGATCCCGGAAATGCTGAGTCTATTATAGATGCCGCATCCGGGGCCTATCCAGTAGGGATGGTACTATCCGGGACATCGTCAGGGTCCAAAGGCACGTACACTTTCTCGTTCCAAAAGGCCGGTTACTCCAACGCCAAACTATTAATGTACGCCTTGCCACATCACTACGAGTCTTTTGATAATGTTACCACCAAGGCGACATCCACAGTAAGATTGCAGACTACTACAAAGGGCATGGCAAAGGCTGTGATTGCAGACTCATGGACGATGGCCGAGACGAATATGCCTGTTTCTATGGGCTTCGCCCCTTGGGATCCCGTCAAAGGTCCAAGAAATACCCTCTCTGATTCTGCAGTCAAGACGATCACTCCAGTTGCTTTGAAAGAGCTTTCACAAAATATGGACCAGCAGTCAAACCAAGACTCGATGTACTTCAGTGGAAAGGTATGAGATGTTTCCATCACAGATAGCTTGGAAGTTATACTAAAAACTCTCTTAATATATAGGCTCTGGCTAAATTTGCTGGAATTTGCTTCACAGCGAACAACTTGCTCAAGAACCCGAAGTTGGCTCAGGGTGGACTCGCCAAGCTAAAGGCGGCCTTCTCGCGATTTATCACCAACACGCAACAATTTCCTCTCTACTACGAATGTGAGTACCTAACTTTAGCTTCAACTACATGATGAATCTAACTTTGCGAAGCTGCTTGGGGAGGAATTGTATCCTCCGCCTCATACACGACGGGCAATAACGGAGCCGACTTTGGTAACACGTTTTATAACGATCACCATTTCCACTATGGTTACTTCATCTACGCGGCGGCCATCATAGGATACCTTGACCCTTCTTGGCTCACAAAAGAGAACGTTGACTATATCAACACGATGGTTAGGGATATCTCGAACCCTTGCGAAGCAGATAAGTATTTCCCCGTATCACGAAACTTCGACTGGTATCATGGCCACAGCTGGGCTCATGGATTATACGAGACCTCTGATGGAAAGGTAGGGAGGAATCCGTAGTTCTTGCTTGACGGGGGCTAAAACTATGCAATAGGATCAGGAGTCGAGCTCAGAAGATGCCATGGCAGCCTATGCCATTAAGATGTGGGGAAGAACCATCAAAGACGCAAATATGGAAGCCCGGTAAGTTTTGTCGTTTGGCCCCTAATACTCTTCGATCACAATCACTTGGCCGAGGACCAGTGCTGACACACAAAACAGCGGCAACCTGATGGTCTCAGTCATCGCACGTTCGCTGAATCAATACTACCTCTACACAGTACAGAACAGCGTGCAGCCCGAGAACTACATCGGCAACAAGGTGGCTGGAATCCTGTTCGAGAACAAGTGCGACCACACGACGTATTTTGGCGCCAATATCGAGTACGTGCAAGGCATCCACATGCTCCCGCTGCTGGCGAGCACAAAGTTCACACGGCCGACCGACTTCGTCAAGCAAGAATGGTCTACGTACTTTGACAAAGGACGCGTGGATAAGATTGAGGGCGGTTGGAAGGGTATTCTGTATGGAAACCTGGCAACCATCGATCCGAAGGCGGCGTGGGCGTTCTTTACCAGCAAGGTCTTCGACCCTTCATGGCTTGATGGGGGGGCCTCTCTTACCTGGTATCAGGCATACGCAGCTGGTAAGTCACAACAACAGTTGGTGCTCCTAATATTCGAGCTTGCTTTACTGATGGCACGGACAGCTTTCATGTGATGTTGCTACGATATTTAAGCAACGGACATTATCCTTCTTTTAGTACCTTTTATTGCTTCACGATTGATGGCGACGACATAATACTACGACTGGAAATAAACTTAAAAGACATTGGGTCTTGGCGCTTGTGATTCTGGATGGATGGCTGGAGCGAGTCTTCCGTATGGATATACAAGACGAGGAAAGCATTCGAAATCAACATGATATGATATCCTATCGTTTACACTTCCCTAAGACGTCTTAGAATATAACTTACAAAATAATACCTATTGAACCACTTCATTCCCTTGGCGAGGCGCAGCGTCCTCATTCGCCCTACCGATCCAAGATAGATGGATGAATGTTGTATTATTGGCTTGTTCCAGACCCTGCCGAGATGCTTGGCGGGAATTCGAGATACCTGTTATCGATAGAGTATTCTCTACTTTATATGGCGTAGTTATTTAGGTGCTATTGTAGGTATGCATGTGTCTAGTCTAGGCGGCGCACATCAGGTACGTAATCTGGGTATGATGTAGGTAGCTCCATAATTTCAATCCGCGTAATTTATAGTGGCGCCAAGAGCTGTTGGTACAAGGCACCTAGCCGGCTGGAGGCCTCTTTTTTACACAGCCACTCTTGGTCGGATTTCTTGTCAATTGTAACTGGATGGATGCGGGGGCCCGAGCTTAAGCTACCCTGGCCAAGTACAGAGGAGCCGGCGAAAGCTCTCACCACTTTACCCAATTCAGGTAGGACAAAGGGGAGGTCAGGTGGGGTCTAACTTAACTGACAGGAAGGCAGTACGTACCTACCTACGCAGTACAGGCCACTTAGTAAGTACCCTTACCTTCGCGGTTCCTGTGGATATGCATGGCCCCAGCACTTCTTGGTCTCATCATCATCGACGACATCACTGAGCCTGTTTCAGACAACTTTTCTACTGGAATGACTCGCTTTCATCACTCATGGCCTAACTAATTACCGCGAGGATTTTTACTCTACCAAGTCACCCCGCCCAAGGGAATATTACGACGCGAGTTTAACTTAGTGGTTACACTCTTTTACTCTTTGCCTAGCGGTAAACATTAAAAATATTGACTGCCAATTTAATTGAACGCCCATATACCTACCTCTACATACCTGTCTGGAACAGCCCGGAGCGCACGGTAAGCCAGCCGAATTCTCTTATATGCCAAGTACAGACTACACGTGCATTCAATTTGCACTTTGCCTCGAAGTTAGACTGGTGCCCGATGCCCCCTCACAGCCTCCTAGCCTACCACCTAATTGAAATCCCCTCTTACGGGACTTACTAAATGACACCGCATATTTCGCTTTTCGGCTGACGCAGGTAGCAGCAGTCCAAGACTCTAAGCAAACCCCCAAGAGTCCGCTCGTGAAACCCGTCATCCCAATCCCAAACCTAAAAGGATTTTCCCCGGGGCGCAAGCAAGCACGCGGCTTTTAGGTATTAACCAGGAGAAATGGCCAATGGTAAGTTCCCGGGCGCAGATGCAATAAGCTTTATTCTTATTTCTGGCACATGTTCATTCCTCTTTTCCTCTCAAGCCGCCGTTGTTTGCAACATCTGCCCGTCCTAGCCTTGAGCTTATGAGTCCGATTCTTCCCCTCTCGCTACCCACGCACGCTCTTTGTTCGTGAGCACCGGGCTCCCAGAGGTATCTTTTCAACTTGCCTACCCTCTGCCAATATCCCATCAAGCATGCTGCTGGCCGCCGTTGCCGCTGCAACGCCGTGTCGCCATTTCTTGTTGGTGAGTACTGTTGGCTAATTGTGAGACGCGATGGATCGCCAAACAGCTCTACCAAGTTTTCAGAACAAAATGCGCCAAGCTACTTCAAATTGGGGCGCACTCGTTCACGACCACTCATCCCAAGAGAATGGAACAGTGAGTGAACGCACTCCTCTCGTACGCGAAAACGGCGGGTCACCCTCTCAGAATGGTGGCGCAAAAAATCGCACTTCGACGTGGGAATTCTTCTTCAACTCTAGTCATACGCCTGGCTGCGATAGTCCGAAACTATGGGTTAAATATCCCGCCAACGTATGGCACATCACAAAGGCCACATTACTGAGTAGTACGTAGCTCTGAACCTCGGTGGGATGAGGGTCGTAATGCAACATGCTAATGCTTCACTATTAGGCCCCGTCAACATTCTTCTCCTAGCTGTACCAGTTGGTATCGTGGCGGGCAAGACACATTGGGATCCCGTTGCTGTTTTCGCCATTAACTTCTTCGCAATTATTCCACTAGCTGCCGTGCTTTCGTTCGCCACTGAACAAATATCCGCAAAGCTGGGAGAAGCTCTAGGCGGCCTTCTTAATGCTACTTTTGGAAACGCGGTTGAGTTGATTGTGCGTTAGCCCCCGAAGCTTTATCTCGCACCTGCTAACAACAGGTGCTCTCTAGGTCAGCATTATCGCATTGCGGGATCGCCAAATCGAGGTTGTCAAATCGTCTATGATCGGGTCTATCCTCTCCAACCTCTTACTGGTCATGGGAATGTGCTTCTTCTTCGGTGGTATTGTAAATATGAGGGACGAGAATAATCAAGGAATGGAGCAAGAGTTTGCATCTATTACAGCGCAAACAACGGCCTCTCTGATGACTTTATCAGCTGCGTCTATAATTCTTCCTGGAGCTGTACGAAACTCCTAAATGCATACTTGAGTAGTCGACCGGCGCTAACTTGTGTTAGCTATTCATGATCGTAAAGAAAAGCCAGGACGACCAGCAAGAAGGTCGAGATATCACACTTTCGCTTTCACGTGGCACAGCAATTATCCTCCTATTGATCTACGTTCTCTATCTCTGGTTCCAGCTTCGAACGCATCACAATCTATTCGGTAGCGAGTCTACTGATGCAGAGAGTCAACCAGCGCAAATCGAGGAAGCAGAAACAGGGACACCGGGTGCCGATGGGGCTAGAGACGGGGGGCAGGACGGGAAATCCGAACACGAGGCGGCTATGAATCCTTGGTCCGCTGCTGCCGTACTCGTGGTGACTACGGTTCTGGTCTCCGTTTGTGCCGACTACTTAGTTGAAAGCATCGACTCTCTTGTGGAACGGGGCGGGATCAGTCGTAGCTTCATTGGTCTCATCCTCATTCCCATTGTAGGCAATGCTGCGGAGCATGTTACAGCAGTGGTGGTCGCAATCAAGAACAAGATGGATCTGGTAAGCGCTGCTCTAAATTATCTCTGAAACGCGTGACGCTGATTTGCGATATAGGCCATGGGTGTTGCTATAGGTTCAAGTATCCAAATAGCCCTGTTTGTGACGCCGTTTTTGGTGGTTCTGGGCTGGATCATGGATCGCGATATGGATCTACACTTTGAGACCTGTGAGTGTCCTCGCGCGCGAGCGAGTTGTATTCAGCTGACACAGCCCTAGTTGAAACGGTTGCCTTCGGACTGTCTGTTTTGGTCGTCATCTACACGGTTCAAGATGGAAAGTCTAACTACCTCGAGGGGGCAATGGTAAGACACTGCTTAATATGTTACTTAGGATTCTGTTCACTAACGTAACCCAGCTGATGAGTCTCTACGTTATCATCGCGATTGCGTTCTTCGTAACACCGAGTCAGTATTTCGATGGCGAAAACGTAAATTTGGGAGACAAGGTTATGCGTGCTCTGAGCTTTACGTGAGGACATATTATCCCGAGGTTTATTTTGACGGGGGCAACTGATATCGATTCAGTCTATAGTAGGACGGGAGGGATACAGACTGGGGTCTCAACTTGACGACCCTCACTACTTTCACCGGTCGTTGAATAATTTTTTTTGTATGTCTAGTTGTACATTACCTTGTTGCGTTTGTTTTGTACACACGAGAGGGTCCCGCCAGGTTGTTGGCGTGGTCGGCGCAAGGGGTCGTGCCTCGGTATATGCAGGTATCATGGATACTGTAGTGACGGGGTTACCCTGTATCCATGAACTAAAAAAAGATGAGTAAAACGAGTAACTACCTAGGTACTTTCAACTGTGCTTTACACGGTGTCTTATATTTGGCTCTCGGGACAGCGAAAATGGAATGCGAAATTCAACAATGTCTGAAAGGAGACCCATAGCGGGATCGACAGCTTCTATCCAAGGTGGGGTAAAATGGTGATGATGGAACAGCTGGGAGCGAGCCGTCGCGGGGTTGCAATTATTTGTTGCGTGGGGCTCTTTTCATCATCACGTATTCGCCCTCCCAGTGTCTCCAAGCATTGCTGCTTTGTCTGTGAGACACCACTCTATGTATACCCTGCAAGCACTACGAAGAGTCCTGTTCCAATCTTCCCGATCGCGACCCTTTGCGCACTCTGCACGTAAGTGAGATCCCGTCTCCCGGTTGCACTCGGCTCTGCGAACCCCGCGACCTCGGACCATGACCAGTTCGATGGTGTTAATATATACATACATATATGTAGACATTCGCCGAACCTTCGCAGCCATGGCGACAACAACCGATACGAAGAACTATAAGTTCAACCACTCGATGTAAGAGCCGCCACCGACTCGAACCACCAGCGACAATAAGCGCCCAGTCGAGACGAGAAGCTAACTCGCAGCGTGCGGAATCTAGGCTTCGAGTTAAAGACCCCAAAGAGTCTGGTATGCACTGCACTGCATAGCTAATCGAACCCGATTGGCTTCTTCTGCCGTCTTCGTGGCTTGGGGGGAAAGCTGCTGACGATGGCGAAACCGCGACAGTCAAGTTCTACGAGTTCCTGGGCCTCAGCCTGATCAAGAAGCTGTCGTTCCCCGAGGCGAAGTTCGACCTCTACTTCCTGGCGTACGACGGGCCGGCGGCGGCGTCGCACGGCAACAGCACCTTCGACCGCGAGGGCGTTATCGAGCTGACGCACAACTACGGCACCGAGGCGGACGAGGGCTACGCCGTCAACAATGGCAACAAGGAGCCGCACCGCGGGTTCGGGCACGTCTGCATCTCGGTCGACCACATCCAGGCCGCGTGTAAGCGCATCGAGGACGCGGGGTATAAGTTCCAGAAAAAGCTTGCTGATGGCCGCATGAGGCACATCGCGTTCGCGCTCGACCCGGACGGGTACTGGGTCGAGATCATCTCGCAGCGGCTCGGGTCTAAGGGCGCTGACGATCCTGAGGAGGCCGGCGCCACTACGGATCCGAGCACCTATCGCATGGTACGTAGCCTATTTCCCGACCACGCGAACGAGCCGGAGTGCATCATCAGCTAAACTCTTTCTCCCCGCTCCCCGCGTGCAGAACCACACCATGATTCGCGTCAAGGACGCCGAGAAGTCGCTCAAGTTCTACAAGGAGGTGCTGGGCATGACGCTGTTCCGCACCCACGAGGCCCCGGCTGCCTCCTTTAATTTGTACTTCCTCGGATACCCTGGCGCCGAGGGCGTGCCGGAGAACGGCTTCACGGCGCTTAAGGAGGGCCTGTTGGAGCTGACGTGGAACTATGGCACTGAGAAGGACGAGGCGTTTCAGTATCATAACGGGAACGACGAGCCGCAGGGCTTCGGGCATATCTGTAAGTCCCCGTTCTCTTTCACTTCTCCATATCTCTTAAGACATAGCTCTCCTTCATAAAACATAATGGGGCGTTGGACTGGGGGTAGAGCGACGCCGTGGGAAGTCTCTCCCGTGGATTAGGCAGTCAGGGCTGATTCATGCGCTCGCGTATTAGGCGTCTCGGTCGACAACATCGACGCCGCGTGCGCGCGCTTCGAGGGCCTCAACGCGAACTGGAAGAAGAGGCTCACGGACGGGCGCATGAAGAACGTCGCGTTCCTCCTGGACCCGGACGGGTATTGGGTCGAGGTCGTGCAGAACGAGCGGTTCGCCGGCAAGGAGAACTTCTAGGGCGAGACATGAGACATTCAAAATAGCATTGTAGTGAGAACAAAATGATTGGCGAATGTAGTTGAAGCGGGTAGATGTTGGCGTAGGTAAGATGTGTTGTTTGGTGGCGACTGTGGTGTTATTCCCGTCGCCTCCCCGCGCTCATAGCCCGGCTTCGTCGACGTTTCGTTTGGAGTGCGTTTAATGGGCACGTGGTCTATCTTCGAATAGGTGCTGATGCTCTTGAATAATATACACTCAAGTTGATCTTCAGTCGTTATACTCCGCCTACTATAGGTGTTGAGTATTAATCTACATGATCATACCCTCTTACTTCAGTACCCTAAGTTAGTGCGTCACCTGAGCCCAGCTATTATAGCATGGAATACTTGATCTGAGTAGGTCCTTAAGGTATGGTTTGGTTCGCGACATCAAATTCCATTAATAGACGCCGAGTCAACAGAGAACTGAGATCCTTCATAGCATTTAAATTTAAGTTCTAAAGTATTATTAAAATTCTCTCGCCGTGGAGATATATCGATTTCGCGGAGACTCATAATATGCTCTCTCGGCGATGGACAATAATACTAGACTTCTAGACACTTCTTATTGGTGGCTCTGCTACCCCTATTCTCACTCACTAGCTTTGTATCCTGTATACATCTCCACTGTATTGATAGTAACAATCATTTAAATATAGGTCATTTTCACTTGCCGAGCCTAGTTTTATAGAGCCTTGAAGTTTAACTGTATATCTATATAGTACTCTTAGCTATGTGTTGCAATAAAGTTTCCACGCATCTCTTGGGGTAGTTAAGATATTTCCGTAGATAGGAGGACCTTCCGATAATACAACACCTCTCTCTACTCACGAAAGAAATGCCGTACATATTTTTCTATAGTATGCTTACATGGTTGTTGGCAATTAGCTTTCATTTAGGTTGTGTGCTTAAAACGTCGGTGAGACTTTAATGCGTGCTGGTACCTAAAATACCCTCCCGGCCGGCGACCGTTTACTCACTCACCTCGTAGGCCGTTGATACTCCCTGTAACCCTTCCTACGTCGATTAGGGGGAGTAGGTAGCGATGAGTTGCTGGAGGTTGGAGAGCACATAATGAAAATATCTCGGACGCTGAACTCTTGGCGGTCTGTGAAACTATATTATTTAGTGAGAGCTCTTGTCGACGATTTAAGAACACAACATGATAGCCCGTGGATTTATATTCCCTGCTACTTCTTAGTCGGCATCAGCGCCTTTGCTAGGGATTCAATCTTAAGAGTGAATAGGAGACTCGTTTCAACTAGAAAAAGGGGCAAAGAACGGGCGTAGTATAGGGCTCGATATAATGGTCAATTGATTATATATATAGCCAAAAGCATTCTCTATAGGGTCTAGTTACTTTATCAACTGATAATTATCTAACAGCCCTCGAGGCACGGGGTAACAATAGCCCAATTTTATAGCTGTAGGTTGCCTCTGTAATTCCCACACCCCACCCATCCCCCCCAAAAAAACACCACTTTCTATTACTTCACTAGCATAGGCTGTGGTACCGACAATAGTATATGTTGATTCTATTCTGTGCGTTGTCGCTTTTTCTTGCGATTCAATTGTTCGAGCCCTGCCGTACTCACCCGTGGATGCTGGTTAGTAGTGGATCTAGCTGGCGGAGGCTGTTGCCCATGCGAATAAAATGCAATTGTTCTCGGTAGCCGTTCGTTGTTATCTTCGAAATGCTTTTGGCATTTTTCGACTACCACCTTTGCTGCTTTTTGCAAGCATTCCAAATAGCACATTAATACCGTACCCAACAAGGATGCGCTCAAATATCACCACAACTTTATCCCTAGTAAATTCAGAACCATCCGCTTGAAAATAGTCGTCATATTCGAATTGTAGAGGGTAGTCTTTGAAAATAGAATCCAATGCAGCCGGCTGGGTCTCTTCGCCTCTATGCTCCCTTGTCCGATACGCACGATGAATACGGATCTTGATACCTTGCGCAGTCAA
Organism: Hypoxylon argillaceum; assembly: GCA_022495175.1. Lineage (NCBI taxonomy): Eukaryota > Fungi > Ascomycota > Sordariomycetes > Xylariales > Hypoxylaceae > Hypoxylon > Hypoxylon argillaceum. The sequence continues at coordinate 57,037 of MU378167.1, forward strand.
TACCGCGGAAAAGAATCTTACTTGGTCAAAGAAGACATCCACGTATTCCTCACCAGCCTCCTTGAAAAACTCATACAGGTTGTGTAGTGACTGGCTGGCATTATTCAGACATTGAGCTAGGGCAACTTTATCTTCTAAAGTTTTGTATGAATTCTTCGCTTCGATGGCCATGAAGTGGAAAGCGCAAGTTGTCTTGGCCTCCCCCTTTCCTTCATAGCAAATAAGCCCCCTTAATGCTGGAGGGAGACTTTGCCAATGTTTGGGAAATAGGTAGTCCCTGCGGAATGCTATCGCAAGGTCTGGCTTCGGTTGTGTTAGGAATTTTCCTCCCGAATGCGAATGCGAATCCCGCGATACCCTTGTTGGCATAGGTGGGCATGTCCAAGCCCTCTCAACTGCAAAGTCGATCACAGGTTGTTTATTGGGCCCTGCATTGTAAATAAATCGATGTCTATTGATCATAGACATCATAATTGTGCGCTGCAAAATAGGTTCATCGGGGTCATTTTGTGACCTTTTTAGGTCTAGAATCTAAGCCTGGTTATGGCGAGCCTTCTCCTCTTGTGTTTCTTCTGTAGTCACACATGTGAACTCTTTGATACGAGGCAAATAAATGTCGGCGAATGGCTTTAATGCGACATTGCGCTCCCCGAGGCCTTCTTGGAATTTTCCTATGTCTGACGGGTTAATTCTGCCCATTCCAGGATCCGAAGTTATCGGCTCTAGAAGCTTGATTGTGAATTCGTCGAGAGGTGGCAGATATCCAATGTCTGTATACCAACTATCCCAAGGGTCTTCAGAATCAGTGTCAGAAGACGATTCATCCAGCTCAAGAGTCTCTAAGATGCAAGTTTGGTATCCAATGTCTTCATGAGAGAAGGTCGAAGAATCTTGGTCTGGGAGCCGCCCGTTTTCGACCCCGGAACTGTTGTCGGGTTTATCAACCGGTTCGATGGTGGTTTTAACCTCCATGTTTATTTTTGCTTCCCTCAAAGCCTTCTAATTCTATCAATTGATTTGGGTTGGGTAATAGTTTCCCTATAGTTTGCCTGGAGTAGATCCTATATTAAGCTGGTTAGCTGCACGACCGGACCTTTAGGCACGCGTTAGCCGATATGTGAAATGATTTTGATAGAAATGTTGAGACGGGTTACACTCTGCGCCTTAAAGACTCTGACGATAATCATAAAACTATCTAGGCGCTTCTTGAAAACTTCATAGAAAATCAATCGAATTTGGAAGCGTTGGAAGGGTCGTGTTCTAGCTAGATATTATTATAAATATAGGGGAAAATGAAGGAAAAGCCGGTACAATAGGGATAATCAATTGATTCTCTATGCAACTAAACCGGTGCTACATCAATGTATGGTAACTTACGGCCTAGTTCATATTGTCAATCTGCTTCATCCCAAGTCCGAGAAAGCATGAGGTGTAGAGCCTTGTTGGACGTTATTGGCGGGCAGGGAGGGTGCTTGAGGGCTCGAAAAAAGGGTTGCATTGGTTATGGATCTATGCTCTGGACTGGGTGTGAGAGGAGTATTTATACATACCTAGGTAGGTAGAGAAAACTTACACTGTGCCAGGTGGCCGATGTACCGGTACACGGTACGACATTGTCTTCTGATTGCCTGCAACGTTCCGCAAACCAATAATACTATGAGGGCATATTGTATTGTTGTTTTGATTGTAAGTTGCGAGGCGTGTCCTACATAGTAACCAGTCCAGCCCTTTTCGGACTAGTCTTTCACTATGTAGCACCATAAAGATATAAGGGTAGATAACTTGACATATCACTTTGTTAGCCTCAAGAGATGATGGAATGATATATCTGAAAAATTGGGCGGTGATATATAATATTACTATCATCATTATATTACCCCATGACAATCCATTTATATTATTTGTTATTGTCATACAATCATTAGAACGTAGCCGGGGATACCCTAGTTTCCTATCCCTAGGTGGTTCACATCATGGGAGGTGCTTTTACAGACAAAGAGGTGGCCATATAGAAACCAGCTGGTCATCAGCATGTTTTTACTTTTTTTCTACTTAAAGAGTGTCCTGTAAAATCCGACAATAACTAATTTGACACGACCTTGTCGCTTGCATCGTCCTTTTTACTCCTGCTTAAGCAGCAACTCTGGAGTATGTCTCTGCCTTATAGACACCAACCCGAGAGTAAACGTCCTTATATTTCTGGACAACGTAGTCTTCAACGCTGACCGGGGCATACTTTTCCTCTTCGGGCGTGGCACGGCACTTCTCAATACACTTGATGATGAAGTCTGGGTTGCCATTATAGTTGAAGGGAATGCTGTAACGCTCCTCTCCCGAGCGGTTGATAACACGGTGCACGTTGGAAACATACTTGTCGTTAGTCCACTGCTCAAACAAATTGCCCATATTGACAACGTAGGCGCCCTCGACCGGCGGGGCTGGGTACCACTACAATTCCTAGAGTTAGCAATCTCCATGTTAAACGCGATCTGGAGGGGGTGGGCAGTGGATTAAGATCCCGAGAAATGACTTTGGCCCGAAAAGGAGTCTTTCATAGTATGAAATTGGCCAAAACATAAATAAAACAGCAATGTGAATTACTAACATCTTTGACCTCGTCGTCCCAAACCTCAAGGCCAGGTACGTCGCCCTGAAGGAGCAGGGTGATTACACCGAAATCGCGGTGTGCGCCAATGCCTACAAAGGACAACTATCGTCAGTAGATTTCAGCTATAAAACGAGATAAAAACAACACAAAATACGTACCTCGCTGGAGGGCGTGGGCTGAGGTGGGCTGGGGTGGGTAGTGAAGCAGCTTGTAGAAGCACATTGGATCTGTGCAAAATTCGGCGAAATAGTCGGCGTCGTAGCCAAGACTCATCGCCATGGCACGCATAACTTCTTCGGTGAGCTTCACTATACGGTTGAGATAGTCCATGCATGTGTTCCTAAAGGGCTCCCCAAGAGACTCGGGCCAGACGTTGGGGCCATGAGCAAACTTCTCAGCCTTAACCTGAGGGTGGTCCATTGGCAAATCGCGGGAAACATAGTATCCCTCCTTCAAATCTGGACGTGTGTTTGCTTCAATCATCTGTCCTCCCATGACTTCGTAGCCACGGTTGTACTTGTTCTGGGCCTTGAGTTAGCAGTCTGTATTGAACTCTATTTGCGACTATATTGTGCTCCTCACCTTGGACTTGTCTAATTTCATCTTTTCTTCGGCTGGGAGGGCAAAGAACTCTTTGGAAACTTTGAACATCTCCTTCTGTAAGCTAAGAGGGATGTCATGGTTGACAATCTGGAAGAAACCTTGAGTAAGACAAGCGTCACGAATCTGAGCTGCGCAATGCTTCATTCGCTTCTCATCCCCAGACAGGAAGTCAGAGAAGTCAATGACTGGTGGTGACTTGTTAGAAGGCATCGTTTCAAGGAGTCAAAGAGGAAAATATTTTAATTGAGTGTAGTAAGATATAGATCTGAGTCTGCAATGGGTTAGAAAGTGAGGTGATGGTTAAACAGAAGCATTGAACGGGTGCAACAGAGGTGATTTATATATTTTGTTCTTCCATGTCTTGAGTTACGATGAGTCTTCAATACCAATATTTCGAGCCAATATCGCGATAGTCCATTCTGATAGTCTTTGTCTTCAGCATTTCTGTCGCTAGGTTCGTCTTGCAGACCAATAACTGTAACCATCGAACACATTGTGGTAATGTAACCTTTCACCCTTAGTTTTACAGAATATAGTCACGTTCCGGAGGGCCGAGCCACACGGCGATGCGTATGTTGACAGTGCATATTGGGTGTCCCTTTTTTTTTTACAAAAAAATGGCAAATACTGGAACCAACAGCAACCGGAACTGTGACAACGTTGCCGTAAGAGAGGAGAGAGGATTCCACACTAGACACTACCCTTGACTCTCGCATATCTCTTAGCAATCCGTCACGAGCTCTAGTGAAAATAGGGTCAAATGATCTACTGTACGACAGAGCCAACATTGATCACGGACAGCTGGCTGCGTGGCTAACGTATAGCAGTGGAACAACCCGGGGTCATTAACATCTAGTGGCATGCTATTCTATGACTATTCATGCCTCAAGACCTTCTGCTAACAGTGAATAGCTGTAGAGCCTTGAACATCACGCGATAATTGCTATTATGACTATGCTACTCTCACGATGGATGCATACCAATCATCGCCAGTAATTCTAATCTAGCACAAGTGTTACCCACTCAACAAGCATGTAGCTTATGTCGTACTATCCCTTGTATTGACCGAAAATCGGCTATACGACCGTCACTCGCCGCAAGTACCGCGCAGGGTGAGAAGTTGGCGTGTAGCTTTTATGAGAATATCTATCTAAAACCAGAATACCACGGACATCTCACCGAATATGTCATGCAGATCTGCATAAGCTTAGCTGACACGCACCATACCTTGTCTACTTATTTGCCTAGACTAATCCGAAACTGCTCGGGGTGTACGCAGAAGGACTGCAGGGATCAAACAATACGGCTACCGTAGCTTTAATACATAATGTGAAAGTCAATTTGATTCAATTGTTGCATGCATCATTCAGCATTTCCTCGGCAAGCGAGACGAGTTACTCCACAAAAGTTGACGTTGTCCCTAAAGGACCGGAGAAATTTTGAGCTCATTTTCATGAGAGTATCTCCTGAAGGTGATCCTATGTGTCACGTTTTCCACAGTTGGGAGCCGCTGCGGGTGAGATGGTCTGTCACTTGCGCGGCAAGCACGATAGTTACAAATTCCATGCCGAGACACGTATTCTGTACACCGAGGAGGTAATATACTGTTGTAGATACGAAGGCCACACGAGGGCCAGTGAATGTTGCCGTCCATGGTATAAGTCCCGTCGTGACTTTTCATGATACTACACATGACAATTTTCGTAGCCTAAGATTTTCGTTCAACAAATCCATACCCACTTTCAGTCTGCCATATCCTAGTTAGCAACTTTGATCTCTCATAATGCACGTTGGTATCGTGGGTTCTGGCGTGTCTGGCCTCTACTCGGCTCTCTTATTGCGCCGTGAAGGCCACAAGGTAACAGTCTTCGAGGCCGCGGACCGAGTTGGTGGCCGCATTTACACATATAGATTTAGCCCTCAAGCTAAGTCTGAGGATGTCTACTTCGAAGCTGGGGCCATGCGTATTCCTCGCTCCTCACTACACTCGCAAGTCTTTGATCTCATCCGTTATCTCAACACTCATGCTTCTGCCGCAGACAGGATCGAGCTTATCCCTTATATCCTCGATCATGAAAACAACCTATCTTTCTTTCAGAATAGGAAAGGCCGGCTGCAGGAGACAGCCTGGGCAGCAGCTGCTGGCCTCCCTGAGCAATATCACAATAAAACGCCTCAAGAGCTCCTTGGCAGCGTTGTCCTGCCATGGCTTACACTTCTTCGCGCAGACTTCGATTCTGGATTCCTAGAATTGCTCAAGTATGACGAGTACTCTTTCCGAGCCTATCTCCGTTCTATCGTTGGCTGGCCCCATGAGGTCGTCGAGTTTGTCGAGCTGTTCTGCTCACAGACTAACCAATATGATTTGAGTTTCACCGAAATCATTGTTCAAAACCTCGACTTCGACACTGAAAAGGTGAGAATAGTTCATAGAAATGGCCTTTTTTCCGTGCTGAAACTAATTGGAATTTTCTGTAGTGGGCGACAGTCCGAGGTGGTATGTCGCGGGTGACTCAGAGCGCTGCTTCTCTAGTAGGCACCAGCAATATACGGCTCAACTCGCGTGTGGTGCGCATTGCTACCCTCGCCCATGGCCAGGTCGAGATCACCGCTCAGGAACTTCATCAAACCTATACGGCTCATTTCGACAAAGTCATAATCGCTACTCCCCCTTCCGCACTTCACAGTATTATTGATCGCCCGACCTGGTCCTTTATGAAGGAACAGTCAATCAGGGGTTTGCACTACGAGCCCCTTTATAAGATCGGACTACACTTCAGAACCCGATTCTGGGAACGCTCAACTAACAACTCCTGCTTCGGGGGACAGAGCACAACGGATCTTCGTTTCCGCTGGATCGTTTTCCCTTCCAACGATCTTGGTAGTAACGGCTCTGGAGTCCTGTTGCTGTATAGTTGGATGAGTGATGCAGCTAAATGGGCTAGACTGTCGCGATCTGAACGTATTAGGATATGTTTGCACGATCTCAGCAAGTTCTACGCGGACGAGCCAGAGGTCGATGTTTACGAGCAATACATCGAAGCGTTTGATGTACTGTGGTCAGCGGAGTCTGCAGGAGGCGACGCCATGTTCCTTCCCGGCCAGTTCTCACGCTTTTTCGAAGCAGCGAGGAAAGCCGAGGGGCCCATCCACTTTGCCGGTGAGCATCTATCGAGGCACCACACATGGGTGAGCGAATGCTTTGTTTATATCCCATCCGTCATATTATTTTTTCACCCCTATGATATAAACTAATAGGAGGTGGCGCATCGATAGATTGCAGGCGCTGTAGACTCAGCGCTACATGCAACCGCAGAGGTTCTCGGACGAAATCCTCAAGCTGAGCCTGTTGATGGAATCAAGGAGAAGCTTACCCTTGCGAGCCCCCTGACCCCTCTGGGCCGGGAATTCTTGACATTGGATGACAAGCTTCGTGCGCGGAAGACGGATATCAGTTCTCGGAGATACAAGGCTTGCGTAATTCCGCAGCATATGAATGTACAATATGTAGAGGTCTTCTAGGCTGTCTCATAAAAGCGATTGTATTCCCCCTAATGCAACGTTATTTCATGCAGGCGAGCTAACAACTTAAACGTACGTATGATGAACCTGCGGGAAACCTCCACACCGGACTTTTGCAAACCCAGCAATGCTTTGACATTGCATATTTGTAGTCACGCGTAGTTATCCTTAAATGTGGGTTTACGATCAACCTATCCTTGCTAGCTGCGGCCGCCCCGACCTAGACTAGCTGCCGAGCTAGCTTCTTGATCACCGTGATACCCCTGAAAGAGATGGCTTGGTAAGTACTGTGAATATTGTGAAACAGCAGTCTGTCTATTGCAATCTTAGTGCCACTTTTGGAGAAGTATCAACGCCTAATTAGGCTGCAAGTAGCGATGAAATCTTTTTCCTTTTTGGCAGTGAGAAGTACAATTGTTTTTGTAATTATAGCTATAGTCCTTCCCATATGATTCCTTTATCTAGTTCTAAATGGTCTCCAATTAGGTTAAGGCTTGACAAGGAAGAAAAAAAAAAGAAAAGGGCCAAGCAAAATTTAAGGGTAGAAACGCCGGGGCCTTCGGAGTGGTCCTCATTTTTTGCTTTGGCGATAGCTTCATTCCTACGACTCCAAGGCTTTAAGAGTGGAGCAATTGGCTAAAGTAGGGACTAGTGGCTGGTGGCATTCACTGCTGCAAACCAACGTCACATTCCCCCTCTTTTTCTATGTGGATTTCGTATAGAAGGTACAGCGCACTATTCGGAGCCCACCTGCAATTCGGACCAAAAGGCTAGCTGGATACTACTGTAAAGACGGGAGCTAGTGCGGGAACGGGAGTAGCCGTTGGATCCCAAAGAATTTAGCCTCCCTCGGAGGCTTTAAAAGGTATATTCTTGTGGCCAGATTACATCAACTATTGTCAATTTGGCCGTTGCCTGGTTGTTCACTTCTCCCTCATTTCCCATTCCTGCCTCGACTCTCACTCTTGTAGCTGCATACCAGACACGCCATCAACACGCCACCAATATGTCGCCATCTACCATGACCACCTACAAGCAATTTGCCACATTTTCTAATGACACAGGTATAATTGTTAATTTCCTTTGTGTTTTCCCCACTAGGATAGCTCGCCTAGACCAAAGGAGCTGTATGTAATAGCGAAGGAGATTTAGCCTACAAAGGTGTTGATATAGACCCACCATAACACTATTCACGGCCTACCTACCTATTAGATGGCTAGGCACAGATGCATATACGTACACCAGCTACGATCACTCGCTACTAATTCCTAGTGTACTCTATAGGCCCCATACTCATGCTTCATACGGGAGAAAAAAAATTCACAATGTTGGAATAGCCCTAGGTCTCGGAGATCATCCAGTATCTTCATCCTCGCTGCACTGCCCTTGACTCTGACTATACTACATTTACTAATGACCCATCAGCTGGCCTTGAGCGCATATTCCGATTTCTGCAGTCTTGTGTTCAGATTATACTCGCCTACCCATCTGCGACTAGTACCATTTGCCAGTTGAGCCACCTGTTCCAATGTACAGGAAAGTTACCAACCTTCCTTACACGCTCTGTGCTTCTGGCCCTGCAGCAGCGTTTGGATGTCGCGCGGCGCTATATCCGTGTTTTCCGCTTCCTTGCCGTTTTTCAACAGGCCCAGCAGCTCCTCATGTCTCGTGAGCACGCCATCGTCTCCTCATTGCACCCAAAAGATGCCACAAATCCACCGAGCGCAGACAGGAAGGTGGAACGGTCGTCGACGCCGCCGTCGGCTCCTCATTCCCCGCGTCAACCCGGAAAAGCGGAGGAATGGCTAGATTGCCTTGGTCTTACGCTGACGGGAGTGTACCTTCTGACCGAGAGCTCCACCATCATCGATTACATGCAGATCGATGGTTTGCAAGTCTGGGGCCCGGAGCGCTATCTCGTGATCAACGCTGAAGCCCAACGCTTCTGGTTCCTCGCTCTCCTCTGTGGGGTCCTCTCGGCGCTTTTGAGGATCTGGAGAATCCTCACCACAAGCAGGGAACACGTCTCAAGAGGAAGGCCCGAAACGTTGATCAAATTGGTCAGAGGAGCGGTAACGAATACTGCGGATATGGTTCTGCCTGGCGTCATCATAGGCTGGCTTGACGTTAGCCCAGGGGTCGTCGCGCTAGTCATGTGCGCCACTACGCTGTCCACAAGCGTGGACATCTGGGAGCGTTGTGGTAGGGAGATTCCGGGGTAAAAGTGATGTCTTTGCCTTGCTCTGCCGTGTCATAGTGTCATACGCATAGAAATTGAGTTTGTCACCTTACCCTGAGGGCCCTGAAGGGTCCGGCCCTCAGTCGCACCCGGGGCATAAACTACCTATGGATCGGCGAGATGGGCAGAAAATTACGGGTCAAGGTACTAGGGGTCATAATGTGCCGCCCTTATTTGTGGTTTTATCTTTGGACACATTATCACCGCGAACTCCCATCAAGACAGCATAACTTCCACGAGTTAGATTATTCGCGAACAAATTGGATAAATATTGACTTGTACAAGGGAATTACCAAACGCCAATCGGGCTTACTCGGATTAGGATTGAAAATTAAATTGCCTAAACAAGCTTTTTAGTTTTACTTAGTGTAGTATAGTGAATTCGTTAGGTTACATTCCGTCAAACATGATGCAGTAAGTAGGCATCACACCGCACTGCTTAGTAAACCCATACCAGTTCGATGCAAAAGGCTGAGAATACCATGTGTTACCCCAGCTTGGCACTATTGGCGCTAATTTAGAGAGTTCAAGCATTGCAACCTGACGGACGAACACCTACTTGTACATACACTAGAGCTCCGTGGCTTAAAAAAGTGGAATACCTAGCCGGGGATCGTGTATGCAAATATACCTAGATGGCATACGGCACAATGCTTGGATTAAGTCACAGAAGCCACGGATCTAATAGGTATCCGGCGGTTTTTGCTCGATGTAAAACCAAGCATGGAAATAAACTCATGGTAAATGCCTCAGCCGCAGCTTGATTACCACTTAAAGAGAATAATTTTACATATAACTACCTATACGGAAGCATTTACACCCTTGGTCCTGTCATATTAACCTTGATGGTTAATAATACGCCACTTACGTAACAGTTTGGTGCTCACCTGCCTGGGCTGTTTTTTGCTTTGCATTCCAGTACGGAATTTGAGCCAGGTAGTGTTATTATTATAGTGCATAGTTAGGATCTGGGGAATACATGGGAGTGGATGCTAGCAACAAACCTGCATTTCTAGGCAGAGAGAAACACGGATGCGAAGGTGCTTGAGGTGCGTTTGATAAGTTTAACGGTGGCACCGCCGCCGTAACACCACATCGTATACCTACCTCCCTAGGCGTTGCGGACGTGCCAAGCTTGGATCGACGAGTAATGAAACGGAACGTATACGCATAGCACTTCAAGAGACTTTTTGAACAGATGGGGGGAAAACAATCTAATTAGTGTGTCAGGAGCTACCTAGCTACCTAGGTAGTTAACACAAGAAACCCTAGAAGGGCTATGTATGTAGAAAATAATTAACGGAAAGCTAGTATACTAGACCTAATAAATACAGCCCCCAAATTGCGTGATCACCCACAGTGTATAATAGTAAAAAGGATGCCAGGTTGACAGCACGGTCTTATCTTCTGCTGGTCGCAAAAAAAGAGTAATTAGTAGCTAACAAACGAATATACACATAGTAGCCGGGCACTCAAGTTCGATAAAAAATAGTGCGCTTTGGAGGCTGAAGTTGCTCAATCTGGCTAATGACTGCATGCTTTACTATTCAGCTACAGTTCTATCTAAAATTCTAATACGCGAGGCGTTCCCAAGAACGAAACATTCCAACAACTCTAGGTTTGTTATCATAGATTCAGTTTACATGTTTGAATCTCATATCATTTACTGGAATCACACTTTAACCTTTAGGTGCGGCCCAGTCTTTGAATATCTTGCTGCAATGAAAAACCCGGAAGACACGAAGATAGTAAGTCCAGCGTACAGCTGTGCGTACGTGAACTTACCTCCCGAACTATCAATAATTGCGCCTGCGATCTATGGCACATCTAGTTAGTCGAATATCTAGAAACTGGTTTGTTTTCGGGTTGGCTTGGAAACTCTAAATGCACTTACCGGGGGACCTGCGAGTGTCGCAAAAGCGACGATAGTGTGCACCATGCCTATGCGTGTACCCATCTTTCGGCTGTCGTTGGTCAAACTAGCCAAGGAACCGAGAAACATCCCCTGACACACGCCATTCGTGAGACCCAAGAATACAGCGTAGATGTACAAGCCAGTAGCATTGTGGACGGCTATCCACGACAATGTGATGATGGCAAAGAGGATGACGGTGACGATATACGTGTTCATAGGGCCGGTGTGGTAGTTTGCGATGTACCCAACGATAGGTCGAGCCGGAATGCTTACGCCATTCTGAATTAAGAGAAGTTGAACAGAGTTGGTAGTCGAAAAGCCTATAATGTCACGAGCAAAAGTGTTGATCTGAATACAATTAGTATGATTTCAGGAGGAACATGTATAGACTACGAAATAAATACTTTCTCTTCAACTTGTGCTTCTGAAAGGAAAAAATAGAAACAATGGACTTACATAGAAAGATCCAAAGAATAAGGCCAAGTATAAGAGGAATACACCGATCGAATAGAGCAGATATGGTGGTTCTTTGAAAGCGTTCCACTCCACTAGAGGCCCCGAACGTCTAGGCTTGAGGCGTGGTTTTATGCAGAAAAAGGCGACGACAGTGCAGAACAGAGCGACGAAACCAAATATTCGGACGGCCCAGGGAAATCCGACTTTTGGTATAGAATACTGGATGATAGCAGGTAGAATAAGACTTCCAATGCCTGTGCCAGTCGCAGCACCAGTCATGGCGAAAGTGCGTTTTTTCTCAAAATAGGAGCTAAGGACTTGCAAAGGGGGCATAAACATGGTGCCCAGCCCCAGGCCGACGGTAAGACCCTGGGCGAGGAAGAAGTGCCAGTACTCGTACCCGAGACTAGTTACGAAGGTGCCAAAGACGACTAGGAAAGCCCCAACGGCGTAAGTGGAGCGGATGTAGCCGGCATCAGAGAGGCGGCCCGAGATGACACACATGCCGTATGTTAGCAAGAACTGGACCGACCCTATCCACGAAACCTGCCATTGAGGCAGTTTGAGGGTTTGCACGTAATACAACTGGAAGACACCAAAGGCCGTGGGCGTACCCCACGAGATGGTGCTCGTTAGAAGTGCGGCAACGAGCTGTAGCCACGCAACGAGGCCACCGTCCGGGGGCGTGTCATCGTGATCGTCGTCGTCAGATTCTGTCTCGGGTAGTAGGCGTGGTGCAGAGGGGTCTGATTCAAGTTTCTCCCGCTTGGCGTCGTCGGAGACCACGGGCGGATCTTCTGCCGTCATCGAGTGGCGTGGACTCGAGGAAGGCAGGTCGGTCGTCTTCTCCATGTCGGCGGCAGAGACCATTAGTCCCTATTTCCACCAAACTGCTGCAAAATCGCAAATAAATCAAATTTGGAAGCCGAAGAAGCCTTCAATACTAAGAAATTACATTTAGTAGTTTAAGATGAGGATGTTTTCAACGTCGGTAATTAGTTTTGTAGAATGAAGAGAAATGAGGAAGGGGAAATAAAAACCTCCCCTAAATCACCTACGGAACCAACATCGACAGGGCTGACAGATACTGATTCTCTGCTATGGTTTTGTGGTTATGGCCATAATTGACATTTTCAACCTCTCCCGGTGTGTCATCTGCGCCCTTCCTATGTTGTGATTGCGCTGGTTTATGGCACGATGTACAATCCATTACCGCAATAGGTACTTAGGTGGGTAGCGTATGAGGCGCGGTATGCGCACTGCGGGACGGGTTGCTGCGCATGCGGCGCGTTGACTGATGTAGCTTGATGTTGGGTAACAGGTATGCGGTACCTCGGCATATGCTACCTAGCTTCAACAATGGTTAGCTGCAGTGATTACCTTGTACCTCGTGTATTATAGCTGCTCCCTTGCTGCTGCACCTAGCTACTCCATATTGCCGAAGGACGTTGGATGTGCATACGTATAAGGCATTACATATACGCATCCCAGGGACGGGGAGCACTCCCGTACAGCAGGTACCCGACCGTGCTTTTTGTTGTTGGCCCCTATCTGGACCCAAACCGACTTGTATGGGAAACTGGGTTCGTTTGCTTTCAGATGACGCCATCTGCTCTTCAGTAGCACTTCATAAACCTAAGTGGGTCGATATACTAGTGCTCTGTAGTGCCCGTTTGCCGGTTCGCAGCTGCTAGCCCGAATAGGATTCTCATCTACCGACGTATGCAAAAAGGCCCACAGCTTCTGTCAATCCACTATACCTACGCCTATGGGTACAAGTGCAACATTATATAGCAACACCTCCTCTGCCTTCACCTGACCAGATAGAGGTATCCCTTTAAAGACCCTTTCGGCCCGCTTAAATGGTTGCATATGCCCAATAAGATCATAAAACAGTGCTCGGATAAGAGTTTTATTGGTGTATGCAACTGTGCAAGCGGCCCCGGTATTCCACTTTTTGAGTGACGGTGCTGAAACGTCCTTCAAAGGGATATTCGGTAAAGCCTCGTGACTTATATCTTACATATCCACTCGAATACATATTCTATACACATCGTCGAGCGTGTTCGGCGCGACAGTATCTTAGCTTAGCATGGATCCTCAAGGACATAGTCTAGCTCACTTAGTGACAATGAAACCAACAAGCCTATATCTGCTGGCTCGGCCATCGCCTCTCCTCAATATGAATCACATCCACGTTATCGGAAGAGACTGTTACTGAGCACATCAAGTACCATCTTGGTCACCATGCTCTTCCATTCTTCTTACCTTTGGGTGCTTGCACTTGCTCGGTTTTTAACTCCCGTATCTGCTAGGTCTGGGCATAACCATCAGGCTGTTATTGACATCGACGCCCTCCACCCCGGCGCCGTATTGTATCACGGAAACTATTTTCAGGGTAATTTGCTTCCCGCTTTCTACTTGCCAGCCCTATCTCATCACAGAACTGGCTAACGATGTCTCGAGATGCGCATTCTGCCGAGTCGCCGCCAACGCTTCTGACTAGAAATGGAACTTATTCCGGCGTCTACTCGTCCCGGTACGACCAAGACTTCTTCCTAGGCGTTCCCTTCGCGCAGCCCCCTGTTGGAGATCTGCGCTGGAGACTCCCCCAGAGCTTGAATCAGTCTTTCTCGGGGATGAGAAAGGCCATGGCCTATAGCTCCATGTGTATCGGCCTTGGTGGCGATAGCTGGGGCTACCCTCTGTCAGAAGATTGCCTGTACTTGAATGTCGTTCGTCCCCATAGGCCGACGGGCTACCAACTAGATGACCAGCTACTTCCCATTGCTGTGTGGATTCACGGTGGTGGTTTTTATATGGGAGGTAGTGCGGACAAGCGATTCAATCTGTCAATGATCGTGGAGAATGGCCAGAAGGCCGGTACTCCCTTCATAGCCATCAGTATCAATTACCGCTTGAACGGCTGGGGCTTTCTTAACTCAAATCAAATCCGTGGAGAGGGTAACACTAATCTTGGTCTTCGTGACCAACGCCTCGCGCTGCACTGGGTATGTATTATCATGGTGTCATAAATGCGTCCCAAGCCATCTGCTAACCGGCAAATCTGCCCAGATCCAAGAGAACGCCAGATTATTCGGTGGAGACCCTCGCAAAGTCACAATATGGGGCCAAAGCTGTGGGGGTAATAGCGTTGGCTTCCACATGCTTGCGTATGGTGGTCGTGACGATGGCCTCTTCTCTGCCGGTGTTATGCAGAGTGGCAGCCCGGCACCGTGGAGAGCTTTAAATGGTACTGACTTCTACCAGATTCTGTACAACAATGTCACCATTAATGTACACCCATCGCCTAGCTTTGCGGAAGAGAACAATATGTCCCCTGGCGAGACCTGCTCTTACGCCATTGACACTTTGGCGTGTCTCCGTACCGCCCCCGTTGAAGAGCTGAATCGGGTATTTAACGGCTCCCGTGACATCAGCCAGAAGTGGTTTCCTGTCGTGGATGGTGATATCATTAAAGAGTATCCGTCACGGCAGCTCGATCGAGGAGAGTTCGTGAAGATCCCAATTATCTCTGGGACTGCCACGAACGAGGGCCATTGGTTCGTTCCTCCTCTCGAAGACAAGCCTGACGATTTCTATACCTACATCACTCGTAAGATCCCTCTCCCTAGCTCCATCCTCTTCCTCTTTACGTTGCATTCCATTCATGAAGTCTGAGCGTACATTGGAAATGCAATCCTATATATTTCACGTTGCTGATTCGACCATTCGCAACCTTAACAGATCCTCAAGTCTTCACTGGTCGTCCTTATCAGCTTGGATTACCACATAAGCTTGCGGAGAAGATAATAGATCTCTACCCGCCAGGCAGTTGCCCTGACACTCCAACCGGCAGCTGCATAGGTTATGATGATCCCCGCGTTGCCGGCCAGAACCCTACCTGTAAGTTTTGTGACTTACTCACGCTTTCCTATAGCCTTCTTTGCCATTCACTTAAACATCAGCTGATCAAATGACTCCTCACGTCAGACCAACGCGCATCTACTTTTGCCGGTGACGTCATCTTTATTGCACCGCGCCGGCAGACATGCGAAGCACTTGCACGCTTTGGGGCTCCGACTTACAGCTATCGGTTCGAGACAATCCCCAGTGGGCAACAGTGGCCGACGCACTTCCACGAGGCTTCGTTTGTGTTCGACAATACGGAAGGCCTCGGCTACCACCTGCCATTGCACCCACTCCCCTTTGCCGGTAAACCGCCAAGCTACTTCAAACTAGCTAACTTCATGAGTCGCTCGTGGGTCAGCTTCTTCGTGTCGCACGACCCCAACGCCTGGCGCCGCCAGGGGCAGTGGGATGGCGTGGAACCCGAGTGGCCTCTCTACAGCTTAGAGCAGCCTGAAAATCTTGTTCTCCAACCTTCCGACGTTCACATTGAGCCTGATACCTGGCGGTCTGAACAAATCAAGCTCATTAATGACAACTCACATATCTTTCAGCGCTGAAGGGGTGGGTAATGCCAGACAGTTGAGCAAGATATATGATGCGGGGTATCAGGGGTTTCCGCTCTGACAAGCGCAGCGCAGATGATCTACGACGGAGACGGCTACCCTGGGTATATAAACCCTATCGTATTACCTTGGGTCTCGCCGTATAGCTCATACTAATGTAACTATTCCGACTATATTCTCAAGGAGAGGGCTGTTGCTATTAACACAGCTCAATAGCTTCTCAGTTCGAATTCAACGAAGTAATCAGTCCCATGTTATCTTGTAATCAATAGGAATTATACCTAATATTTATGATAGGGTCACAACTGTTGGCTTGCATGCATTGCGATATAGTTGAGGGGATCGATCAGTAGCTCAGTAGCATTCCGGAGACGGAAGCGTTCCGGCCCTATCTACCTCCTAGATAGCCTAACTTACCCTAGAGACGGAGAAACAACAATACGCGGGGTAAATCTGGCGAGCCGGCTGCACGAGTTCTGCATTAATACCTGAAATTTCATGGGGGTTTATGAGGGGTTCACATGCAAGTCTCAAGCCACACTATAATATCCGGCGCCTCATTTGGGGCAAGACCCAATCACGACACGCCTCTCCGACGTAGGCCGACTGAGGATTCGACTTCCATCATGTACGGCCTCACGTCACACGCTCACTTGCATGCGGTGCCGGCTCTCCTGGTTCTTCATGGAGACGGAATGAACTGCATAGGGGCAAGACCAACGTGGCCTGCATTGCAGTGCGTGCCATCCGCTGCGGCGATTTTCTCGGCCCCTGGGTGTTTAGAACGCTTCTCGCCACTAGCTGCGGCCTGTTTCATATATCTGTCTCTGCGAGATCGTTGAAACTAGCGCCACTCTTGCGGACGAGCCAGGCACGGGAGGAGGAGTGCGGAGTAAGGTGCCTAAACTCGGAAGGGATCGCAGTCAATAAGTGGTGGAAAAAGGTAGGGGATAATGAGAGGACTTGTGAATTCGAGACGTCATTTTCTTTCGCGCAACGCATTAAGCAGTATATTAGTATTATATTGTACTAAGCTATTCTTTTCTTCAGTTTCCCGACTTCTTGCTCCCTTGCCTGCTATAACAAAACGCCATAGCTACTGCCTTATAATCTAATTGCGCCAATAAGGGCATCATGGCGACTACGGCATCTCATAAACCTCGTATCTTAGTGCCTGAAAAAGTGTCTCCAGATGGCCTAGCTCTGCTATCCGCCGAGTACGAGGTGGACTCCCGCCCCCAGGGAGTATCCCCGGAAGAACTCCTCGCTCTGATCCCCGATGTCGACGCGCTCATCGTGCGCTCCGAGACCAAAGTGACCGCCGAGGTGCTCCGCGCCGCCGGATCTCGTCTACGCGTCGGTGAGAAATTCTCCGAGCTGTCTTCTTAGTCTGGCAGTGTTCGGAGTATGAAGGCTCCTCGTCGAGCTAGAGCTGTACCCTACAGTCTCCCCATGGTTTGGGGGCTTCCTTCACACATCGTACTTGAAATGGCGGTGGCTGACTCTAAGTGCTGCAGTGGCTCGCGCGGGCGTAGGCGTGGACAATATCGATGTAGAGGCTGCGACGGCGGGCGGCGTCATCGTCGTAAACTCGCCTGCTGGTAACATCGTTGCGGCGGCGGAGCATACAGTCGCGCTTTTGCTTGCTACGGCGAGGAATGTTGGGCGCGCGGATCGCACCACCAAGGAAGGCCGGTGGGAGAGGAGTAAGCTGGTGGGTGTCGAGGTTGGCCGTAAGACGCTGGGAATTGTGGGCTTGGGAAAGGTTGGAATGAAGGTTGCGAGGAGTAAGTTGTTACTAGTCTGATTTTTTCCCCATCTCTCGTCATCATGATATAACTAGAGAAATTAAGACTGGATGAGTTGAGAGGGGGGACTTCAAGGGCTCTACGAAAGAGGACGACCGTAGCTTCCGTAGCTTCATCGCCTCTTCTTCCGGAGAGCCACAGCGAGATCCTACTAACACTCTCATTCTAGTGTGCATTGGCCTCGGAATGAAGGTCATCGCCTTCGACCCCTACGCAAACCCCGACCTCGCGCGGCAAACAGGCGTCGAGCGTCTAGTACCGCGCTTGACGGACATGCTCCCCGAAATCGACTTCCTCACAATCCACACGCCGCTCCTCGCCTCAACCCTCGACTTAATCGGAGCCGCCGAGTTCAAGCTCATGAAGCCGACCGCGCGCGTCCTGAACGTCGCCCGCGGCGGCGTCTATAACGAGGCCGCGCTCCTCGCCGCCCTCGACAGCGGCGTCATCGCAGGCGCGGGACTGGACGTCTTCACCAAGGAGCCCCCGGACCCGAACACGCCGGCGTGCGCGCTGCTGCGCCACGAAAAGGTCGTCGCGACGCCGCATCTAGGCGCCAGCACGGTCGAGGCGCAGGAGAACGTGGCCGTCGACGTGTGCACGCAGGTCGCGGCCGTGCTACGCGGCGAGCTGCCCACCTCGGCCGTCAACGCGCCGCTCATCCTGCCCGAGGAGTACCGCGCGCTGAAGCCCTACGCGCAGCTCGTCGAGCGCATGGGCGCCCTGTACACGCAGCACTTCGCGGCCGCCTCCTCTTCTACGGCTCCCGTCGGCTCGCACTTCGAGCTCGTGTACCACGGCGAGCTCGCCGGCGTCTCGAGCTCGCGCCCGCTGCTCGCGGCCCTTGTCAGGGGGCTTGTTTCGTCGTATTCTGACACGCGGGGTAGACACGTGAACATCGTGAACGCGACGGCCGTCGCGCGCGAGAAGGGAATCGTGATCCGCGAGATCCACGCGCACAGTGGGGGCGGGGGCGGGAACGAGGTGTACGCGAGCTCGGTGACGCTGCGGGCGCTTGCTGAGAGCCAGCAGCAGCAGCAACCAGACCCTGGGAATAGGGATGGCGGCGGCGGTAGCGATGCGGGAAGCCAGCTCATCGAAGGCTACGTCTCGGGACACAATATCTACATCTCGCGGCTCGGCCGCTTCAAGGCCAGCTTCTCGCCCGAGGGGACGCTGCTGATCCTGTACAACTTTGACGAGCCTGGAAAGATTGGCGGGGTAGGCTCAGTGCTCGGACGGCACGGTATTAATATTTCGTTCATGCAGGTCGCAAGCTTGCACTCGAAGCGATCAAGGGGCGGACAGGATGAGGCAAAGGGCCTAGAGATCAGGCAGCCTGGCCCTGCGGTTTCTGGTGAGGGAGACAGCGCGCAGCCTCAGCAACCTCCTGTGTTGGGCGGAAGTGCGAAGAAGAACGGCGATGAGGCACTCATGATCCTGGGTGTAGATGGGGACGTGACAAAGGAAGTAATTGAAGCCCTAAGGACGGCCGAGGGCATTCTCAATGTGAGTTTAATCCGATTGTAAGGTGATTGGAGACTACATAAGGCTCTTCAAGGATCTAGATCACTTTTCGATATGTTAGACTAGGGATGTTTAGAAGCGTTCCTAGACTACCAATTTGTGTCGCCTCTTGAAGTGTAGTAGCAGAATACTTCACAGCACCAATATAGATCTAAGAAAACTCACACAGTCTTGTTTATACGATCTCCATGTGTCGAGCTGTTCCTCTCTTCCTGCTGTTTCCGTATCCTATCTCGTTCGCGCTTCTCTAATTCCTTTTCCTTATGTGTAAAAAATATCAAAATTCCTATATCGTAAAGCCCTTTTAGAGAGCCACCTAGTACGAAGGAAACCCAGAACAGGTTGTGGTCAACGAGCACACCTGTAATAATAGGGCCAAGGCTCGAAGCTGTAGTCTTAGCTACATTCAGGGTTCCCATGACTGCTGTTCGCTCCTCAGGAAGGATAATGGTAGCGAGGAATGCTGACCGGGGCGCGGTGTCCATTGATGCCATGGATGCGTTTAGTACGCAAAATAATAGTGCCAGGTGCACATTATTTGGCACTCCTATCAAGGCGCGGAAGACTTGAGAGGGCAGGTGCGTTAAGACCATTGTCTAGGGGCGTTAGCGTTGCTTGCACTACGATGTGATAAAATATCGAGAGATCGGACGGAGCAAATTGAGATAGGGGCAATTTACCTTGACGTTTCCTAGACGCTTAGCGATAGATGAAGCGACGATCATTGATAAGGCAGATATAATCTGCGTAACGAAGAATATACTACCCAACTCGCCTTTTTCGATGTCGAATCGCCATTGGAAGTAGTATGTAGTCCAAGACCTAGCAGAATTAGTGGACACAATCAAGGACGTCAAGGAAGAAGGAGGGATATCTTAACAATCTTCTTACAGTGGGTTGACGCCTGTCCCAAAGGCGTCGAGAGCGAAGAGAAAGCAGAGGACAGTGACAACAGTCGCGCTGTCTCTATGAATTTCTGGGAGAAACTTTCGTAGTCCCGTTTTGCGTTTAGTGTCTGGGAGTGTTCCCTGCTCGCCAATATTACTTGGACCTTCACTAGCTAATAACGGCGTTGCTTCGTTCCTTTGCTGTAAGGTCTGTCCATTCTGTTTCTGTTTCTTTTCTGACTCGACGGACCGAGATAAGGCAATGGTCAAAGAGAGCTTAACCAGACCGACCGTAGCATAGAGGACGAAAATGGCACGATATGAATACAGCAAATCCCAGTGAAGAATTTCGGCGAAGAACTGCAAGGCCCAGCCGCATATCATTATACCGAAAGCTACGCCGGCCACCCCGCATAGACTGTACCATGCATATATATCGCCTCGAGTCTCGGGTAAGGTGAGATGCGCGACAATACTTTCTTCGATGGCGCGGAAAGGACCGATCTCATTGCCACTATGTGTCTGAGATTAGCAACTGCTTTTGATCTTCCATGTCTCCGTGTATGGTATGAGTTCATGTTTGGGCGAGGGAACAGCGCGTGTATTCATACTTACTTAGGGCTAATAACACCCACGACGGCGGCAAGAAGCAAGACCCAATAGGCACTGAATAAGGCAAATACGATACCACTACCAGTCATAAGCAGGGCCCCGAGAGCGAGGATGGCCTTGCGCCCTAGTGCGTCGGCGAATAGAGTGAGGAAGAAGCTGATACAAACATCGCCCACGAGAGTAAGTGACATGAAGAGTCCGATCTCCGTTTTTCGGTTGCCCAGCGCGTCGAGATAGGCGACGAGAACTAGGGTCGATACACCGTATCCCAGCATGCGCACGAAGCGCTGTCCGCATAGTAGTTTTATATCGCGCGGTGATTCCCATAGGGACACTAGACCGAGCTCCGACAGCACCTTTTTTGCCACGGTTCTATTGCTGACAGGAATGGGTACGGGCGCTGACGCCGCTAGGCTACCGTCATCCATTTGTTCTGACATGATAGCTGCTAGGCGACGAAAGATCTAGTCCAATAAGTTGAGAGCTGCGATGATATAAGTTTATGTGCGTGAGAGGAAAGGTAGATCAAACTGTGTGCGTCTCCTTTTTCGCAAACTACCTATAGACATATAAGCCCTCCCATAGACTCAGCTCCGGCCGGCTGAGGTCGGCTCGGAGGAGAGACCTCGAACTCCGGCTATGAGCTAATGAATGGGGTGGGGACTTGGGTCTAGCTCTAGTACTTACTGAATCGCACGATAAATACTTGAATAGGCCTGATGAATTTTATAAACGTAAATCATCAAGTCATTACGTATTGTTTATTTACGTTGACGTGTATGCTAACGCAAAGGTGCAATTATCTGTTGAGATGGCAGATAACTCCGTAGGTCGCGACGGGTCAAAATAGATCTTTTAGATAATAAGTACATGTAGGCTAGCGGGTTCTGAAGTATCAACGTCCCATGCGGACGGATATTTGAGACAGCTTGGCACTTGAGGATCTGCGTCCTGATTTGTTGATACAAGGGCTAGGATTCAACTCATGTGTGGGATAGGTCTAGAATAAGAAAAGCACCCTGTTCTCTGGGACGATACATAATATCACGTCATTTATGGTGTGGGGTTAAGATCTAGGGTTATCTAATCTATCTGTAGCGATTATGATTGGTTGTGCACAAACTACTTAGATACCTTCGGTACTTACTTGTCTAGGCTAATAACAACCAGGAGCAGTGCTAACAGATTCCTACTGAAACCTAAGTAGCTTGTATGACTGTAATTTCGGGTTAAAACAATCATTTGGTATCCCTTTGGGTGCCTTTTCGGCATCAGTACTTAAAAAGTGGAAAACCGGGATTATGCACATACCAATCGGGATTTATTCAAGCATTATATACTAATCCGATTGATATATATGGTTATCTACATAGTCCCAGTTTTCCACTTTTTAAGTACTGGTGCCGAAAAGTGCTTGTTTAGCGTCGTGACTTACAAGTGGAGGGACAGGGCTTCTTGTACCCAATAAAACTATAATATTCGCTTCGGATAGAACTTTTATTGGGTGCAAGCAGCCTCGTTGTTCCACTTGAAAGTCGCAGACTGGAAACAGCACATAATTAAAGACCCTGTAGGTGCTGTAAGGCAGTAGAAGGACCTTCTGGAATTACTGAATAATCTACTGTACATGAAAGTACCGAAAATGGAAAGGCGCTTGGCATATAATCAAGTAGTATGACTAAATAAAGCAGAACTACGAGTACAGAATATTTTGTTGTAAATTGAATGGTAGGTTCTGTACCTGCGCTGTTCCTATTTACATTAGCGCGAAAGGGGGAAGGGGGCCTACTAAAGACAACCACCGTGATTATTACCCCCCCTAGGACTATTACACTGTTTAAAAAATGATTGATTTTTTTTCGAACATAATCACAGTGATCATTATTTATAAAAAACTATCGCCTACCAGAAAGGCCTTTCGAAATTTCAACCGTCACGGCTTATTATATGTCCTTTTTTTCTCCGAGATGGTCACAGCTGTCTAGGGCGGTCACAGCTGTCAAGAACGGTCCCGGGTCTATAACTGTTACGTCTACCTGCCAACCTGCCAATTCCCTATAATCCCTGTTACTGAGACTCTTATATTGTAAATTTTGTAATATAGTGTAATCGTAACAATTTGTAATCATAAACCGTGGACTTGTAGTTTGAACCCGACTGTCACAGTCCCAACCGTGAGCCCTTATAAGTAGCTGCAAACGGTCAAGGTTCCCACCTTGACAACGTTCTACTTTTAGTAGTGTCGTGGTTTAGCGTTGCAGTTCTGTTCCGTAACACCGACAATAACATGATGCGACTGGCTTTCTATGTATATTCTTATAGCGACCGGGTAACAGGATATCTTCTGGGGTTTTATACCCCTGCTTGTCTTCTCTGTGACGGTAAGCTTTCTGGACATTCTTATATTTGTGACAGTCTTAAATATACGATTTTCAAGTGATAATCATACTTTTATGCCCATTTTCAAAGTGGCTGACAATAACCGGGACTGTCTCCTTAACCCCCCACGCGCTATTGTGCCTACTTTGTTATTTTCCATTTTAAGTAAAGACCTAGACCTAGGAGTTAGCACTGTTGGAAATACCACAATAAAAACTTACAGTATTAAGTTCACTTTTTGGCGCAGGAGTTAGCACCGCTCCTACCTAGGTTAGAGGAGTTATTAGCCTGAATGAGTAAATGTAGACCTAGTAGCGTTCAATTTAATGCGAATCTTTTCAGAATCTTCTTCTTTAAACTTACCTAAGCGTTACTACGTATTATTACTTTGAACCTCAGTACTACAAACCTCCTATCTGTCACGGAGCAGAACTGCAACACTAAACCACAACACTACGGATGCAGAGAAAAAGTAGAACGTTGTCAAGGCGGGACCCTTGCCCATTTACAAGTCATATATATGAGACCGTGAGACTATCATACATAAAAAAGTATTCTATTGGAACTAGTAGGATCTGGCCCCCTAAGACTTAGTTCTATGAAACATGTAAGAACATTTACTATGTAGGCATGTATGTTTCCGACAATGAATGGTTTATTATCTGTTAGACTGAGATGGCAGTAGACCGGCGCTTAAGGTGACTAATATCTTTGCGAAACTTCAACCCGGAATCAAACTGATGCACATCATTGCTTTTCGCATAGAGATTCCATGGAGTACAAGTCTCCTGTATGATTTCAAGGATGCGTCTATCGGTCACAAGATGCGGTTGTTGCTTTGACAAGCAATATGTTAATAATAGCTTCAGTAGTGTAAAATGAGTCTGGGCATGCTTACCAAAAGGTTCACGTATAGGCCTGCACTGGCGTGAGTGCTCACATGGCAATGGAACGGCCATATGCCTGGGTTATCCGTCTCCCACTGTATAACGATGAAAGCTGGCTCATCTGCCGTTCCAGGGCTTAGCTGCTGGCTATCTCTCCTTTGAGGGTTTAATGGATTTGTTATCACGCCATCCCATTCAACAAGACCCTCAGCTAGCACCCAGAAATCCGACTTCCCATGGAGATGCATAGTGTGCATAACAGGGAAATAATTTTTGACTATGAGTCGGATAGAGGTAGCATTTCCAAAGTTCATAACGTTGGAGTGAGGCTGGCTGGAGAAGTTTCTCTCTCCGTTGAACACGTCAGCGCTACTCACAGGTAAAGTAATACTTTGACTGATTGTCAATTAATTGACCCAATCTAGTCTAAATAATCGTTTTAAAATTGATTGCAGGTAAAGTAATAATTTTTTACTTGACTTGTTACTTGTTAATTACTTTCAATTAATTTTCCTATTTTTTAAAATATTTTTTGTTGTTTTTTTTAGTAAAAAAGAAGCTTCTTTTTCTAGGTAGGCTAGGTGGCACCTTATTTTTAAACCCACTTATTTAGCTACTTATACAGCCACTTACTTAGCTACTTATTTAGCCACTGACTTAGCCACTTACATTTACTTAGCTTACATTTTACCACTTTACTTATACTTTACCAACTACTTTACTAACTACTCTACTTACTACCTTACTTACTTACTTACTTATACTTATTGCTTTTTACAATCTGTATGCTTTATGTATATTGCT
This sequence comes from Hypoxylon argillaceum, assembly GCA_022495175.1. Taxonomy (NCBI): domain Eukaryota; kingdom Fungi; phylum Ascomycota; class Sordariomycetes; order Xylariales; family Hypoxylaceae; genus Hypoxylon; species Hypoxylon argillaceum. The sequence goes on from MU378167.1 coordinate 81,759, forward strand.
TGAGTTACTTGGTCAATTAACTTGATCAATCAAGTTAATAGATTTAGGCAAGTTAGTTAAACAAGCCTTTTTTTGCGATCAATCAAGATAAAACACGTCAAAAGCCGTTTATTTGACTGACTTTACCTGTGGGTAGCGCTGGAACACGTCGCTGAGTAACGGATCTCTGAGAGTGAAGCGCGTTAGCAATTATAGATTCATAGTAGATGGGATATAAGTGAACTATCTCCCTCCCCTGTACATTTGCTTCCTGTTGCAAGAGTGTCTTACCCATATCTTCCGTAGAAAGAAGCATTATTGACATAAAAGACCAAGTTTCCAGTACCATTTATGCCTACTGTGAGAGAAATGTTTCTAGTTAGGTCCGGCTGACCTGGAGTTTTCGGGTAGAAAGGGATTGTCTGCGAGAGCGGGTCCTAAATATGTTAATGACGGGAACTGCGATATTGTTTTCATGACACTTACGTTCACACACTTATTGTATGACTATGCTGTTGCTTGGGTCCGGGGGAGTTTGTCAGTATTAGCCTTGGAATAGTAAACTGCAGCGGTTGCATTAGGTTGAATTGATGTGACATTTAGGCAGTCCACGTCAAGCTCAGAGCGCATCCATACCGCATCCGTCGGCTTACCCCTGGCTGTAACAAGGACATCAGATCTTTGTCCCACACCAAGAGTAACTTTAGTCCTATAAGGCTGGATAGGGATAAAATCGTTGGCTACGACCAGCAAGTCATGGTTATCAATTGAAAACTTCTGAATGCCCGAATTGCCTGCATTGATCAGTCTAAGCAGATGGGTCTTTCCAGACTCAAATTTGAACACCGATCTACTCGCACCGCTGGTGCATACCGTGTCATTTGAAAGACTACAATCAAATGGCATTTTGCCATTAATAAGATTGTTCTCTATAGGTAGGAAGTCAGGGGGGATGTGGTAAAGGGCCAGAAGATAACTAAAGTACTCAGTATGGGTATAATCCGTCTAGGCATCAAGTTAGGCAACGAGGATCTTAAGGCATGCCGATTTGCGCACGGCGATGTACTCACCAGTAAGATTGGGCCTAGGTCGATATCATAGTTGAAGTGTTGGGGGCTGAGGATAAGGTCAGTCCATATAGTACTTTAGATGATGAGTGTTTCTATGCTTCCTTACCCGTAAAAGATCATGGGTCCGAAAGCACCATCCATGTACTGCCCAGAGTAATGGGCATGCCACCAGGACGTGCCGTATTCCTCAGCTTGAAACCTGTAGATAAAGGTCTTTCCTGGTGCAATCGGACATTGTTGAATAGAAGGCACACCGTCGAACCAAGGGGTATTACGTTGTGAGAGACCATGCCAGTGGATTGCAGTACCTTCTTTAGGACCGTCTATGTTATTGCGCACGTGCACTTCGACCATATCTCCCCAATTAGCTTCGATTAATGGGCCAGGAAACTGCCCATTAACCAACAACATGCTTTTCAAAACTCCATCTGGACTTTGAGAGCCTCTGGATATCGTAAAGTTGTAATAGCGAGTAACGCCAGTGCTTGGCGGCGATTCTCTGAGCTTAGATTTTGTAGATGGAGCTCGAGACTCTGAAATGCTCTGTGAGGTGTGTGTGTATTAGTACAAATTGTATTGGTGATGCGAGTTGATGTTTGCTGGCTGTCACATACAACAGCTTCATTCTTAAACCGTGTGGAGTCTAATGCGACTCCAATATCTATTCTCTATGTAAGCTCATAAGTCACTTCTATCCTAGAAAAAAAAACATTACGGTGGGTAACACAAATATCCAACTTACAAGCAGAAATCAGCCAGACTAATGATGCGGATAAGAATACAACAATAGACCTCGGCATGGTGGAAATGTTGCAGCGCAAGGGATAGTGAACATAGGTCTATGAAGAATGTATTTTCAAAGCATAATAGTTAAAATAATATATAATCCCATAAATGAGTTAATTATTAAGCTCATTGTTATTGAATGATTTTCATCTTCGGCGAATTCCATTTCTAATCACTGATTCACTTGCACCATTCTACATAGGCTGCAACTCCTCTAGCATAAGCGAAGGGGGGAATAACCGGTCAAGCCCTGCCAATACGGGGGCATCCTTCTTAACAATTCTGATGTGGTAATATTGGCATAAATGGTCCTCTTGATTTGAGTCGGGCAAATTGTGATTCCTTATTTATTGTTACGCTACCAAAGCCGAGGTGGCCGATGTAGTATTGTTGCAGGTATTGCTCCGGAGACTTTTCCCAATTAGGCATTTGGCCTATTCTTGTTGGGAGGCTGCAGCCTGCAGGTGCCAGACAGAGCCTTACGCCACACCTGAGCAGGACCAGAGCGTAGCCTGCAGAAAGGCGGAAGCACATGACGGAAGTCGAATTCCGCACTGGGAGTAAAGATGTATAGGACTAAAGTATAGGTACATGACAGGCTGTTCTGGTCTTACATGTTACATTTCTAATTACGCCACAGCATGCAGTCAGCCCAGAATGTCTTTGTTTGCGACAGATACTATCTAGGTAGCAATCGACTATCTTAAATAGTAATTGGCTGGTCACTTCGTATCCTCCCTACGAGCCTGGGTAGTACCCTGTAACTGTAGCATATGCGTATTATTTATAGCCAAGATAAAATATTTAAAAACGCTGCCGGCTCTCAAGACTTTTCTTACCTAATATTCATCAACTCACACATCCCACTCCTCTGGTTTCTATTGCTTTAGCTATCTTCACAGTCTTGGACCTATTAGCATTATTGGACAATGGCTTCTACAGCGAATGAGGTTTTGGCTTTGGCCGATAAAATTGATGCACTCCTTTCCTCTGGCGCCTTGGAGACTCTAGATTCAGGAATACGCCGTAAGCTAAGTGAATCTGCTCGAAAGCTGAATCTTGCTACGGAAGCTACAGGAGACACTGTCCACAGGATTGTTCACTCTGTTTGTGCATAGCTTCCCGGTTGACCAACTCCTGTATCTCGACTAACAGTCCTGTAGCCCCTTCAACTCCCACTTGCTCTGGTTGGAGTAGAGACACGTTTGTTTGAGGTCCTCACAGAGAAAAAAGAGGCAACAAACAAAGAGTTGGCAACTCTGACAAAGGTTGACCCGGTTTTGATGAGTATGTTAGTTTACCGTTATTAGTATTATCGTCTAATCGTATGCATAGAACGGCTTCTTCGCTACTATCAATCATTTGGAATGGTCGATCAGCCTTCTGATGACCTATACCGCGTAAATAATGTTACGTTAGCCATGATTTCACTTGGCGGTCGTGCCGGAGTTCCTTTCTAGTAAGTGGGAGGGAAAATGGGTGATACGTGAAGTTGTAGCAGCTAACAGGTTTTGTAGCTTGGAGACTCTTGTGCCAGCCTTTAACGCACTTCCCGAATTTCTTCGTAAGACGGAGTATGCGAATGTGACTGACGGAGCTAACTGTCCATGGTACCTTGGCCACCAAACTGACAAGCAAGCTTTTGAATGGGTCAAAGAGCGCCCTCATGTGATGGGTAACTTTATGTCATGGATGGTGAGTCAGCGTGATGGGCTACCGATGTTCCTAGACGTTATCGATTTCGAGAAAGAATTCGCAGTTCAAGGAACAAACGACCCAGTCTTTGTTGATATTGGGGGAGCCTTGGGTCATCAATGCATTGCTCTCCGACAAAAACACCCTGGTCTCGTTGGTCGTGTAATTCTCCAAGACAGAGAGGAAGTTATTCAACAAGCCAACACGCATCCCATTCCTGGTTTTGAGGGCATCGAAACTCAACCTTACGATTTTTTTACCCCACAGCCAGTCAAAGGTGAATAGCACTCAGTTACGCAGCGAAATTCTTAATTAATTTTGCTAACCCGAGCATGTCACTAGGTGCCCGCGCATACTATTTACGCAACATTCTCCATGATTGGCCTGACCATAAGTGTATTGAGATCCTTCAAAATGTCAAGTCTGCTATGACCAAAGACTCGCGGATCTTAATTGACGAAATGGTGCTTCCAGAGCGTGGGGCGCCATGGAGAGCTACTCAACTAGATCTAGCTATGAGCACTTGCTTCGCTGCCATGGAACGCTCCCGCGCAGACTGGGAATCTCTCCTCAGTAAGGCAGGGCTAACTATTTCGAAGATTTGGAAATACACAGACCAACTTGACGACTGCATCATCATGGCTGTACCAAACTAACTAGGTGGTCTTTGGTATCAAAACGAAGCGCTTCTACGACAGAGAAAGTCACAGTACAAATGGCCTGCGACTTCAAAGGCTTGTTCAGACACTTATGTGGCTAGTTTAGTGTAGCCATGGCTTGTTTTCAGTCATAAAGCTGGCTTTCGGAGATAGTGTGGAGGATAGATTTTCAATTCTGGACTCCTCCCTTTTTGTTGCAGTAGTACCACTCTCGTTAATTAAATATTACTCTCACCAATCACCCAAGTTTAAGAAATGGCTAACATTGATAGGGTGTGAATGACTCCTTTTGAATTGGCTTTGAAGTGATGATAAAGATTAGACAAGACTATTCTAAAGTTGAACATTGTGATAGTGCGGATGAACAAGCACCTAGGAGTAGAGGCGAATCGTTGATTAGGCTTAGTCTAGTGCTTCTACGACAAATTCTTACATTAATTTCAGACAGTCTCCTTTAGGGGGTACCTTAGTTAGCTAGATATTATTTTCTTAAAAATATGAAGCGAGAAATCTTTGGAAGTGCTGTCGTGCCTATAGTCAATCTTCTAAAGTGCGGCGTGTGTGTTTTACACGTTCGGTTATAACATTACTAGCTCCTTTGCTCCTATTATAAACCCCTGGTTCATGCACTGCATCATCTGCGAGCTGAATATACCTGCACTTTTAGATTGACGTTGGGAATGAAGGTCTCTATGTAGGGTGCTATTCTGATATGGTGGCAAACTTCTACCAATCGCACCTCTTTCCTGTTACGGCGTATGCATGACAGCGGCAAGATGCCAACCTGCAATCCTACGACGCCAGCGGCTGCCAGATTCTCTACAAACCAACAAGGCGTAACCTGCAGCAGCTATTAATGGTAGTTCGCAGAAATCGCTTAGACGCCCAATCACGTATATGATCCCCTAAGCCACACCCAGATAAAAGATACAAAGTCCTTGATTATGCAATTCGGTTAAATCTAGTTACTACTGCCTCTTCTTGGATGCGAGCCTAGACGACGAGGAATCTTTAGTCTTAGATTCGAGCTATTATATTACAAAATTCAAGTTGAGGGGGGTTATAGTGTTTCCATTATCATCTCTGTTCCATTTTCTTCGGACTGCCTATTATTGCACTCACAGCGATTCTTAGATATGGAGCTCATGACACCTCAAGATCCCGACATTGACCGAGGTCCTATCATCATCGGAGTCTACTCTGCAGAGTGTGCCGTGTCCTTGTTAATTTTGATATTGCGGCTATGGGCACGCTCAAGTATATCGGCAACTGGACTTGACGACGTCTTTATGGTTATCACATGGGTAAGTTGTTATCGAGTTCCGGTATCCTCATTTATAATTAAGTGACTAAATAAGCCCTCAGGTCCTCTTTGCAGTTCTGACAGTTCTCGTGGGCTTCTTGGGAGCAGCCGGTGGGACCCGCCATCTATACTATCTTACCAAAGAAGCAGCAAAGCATGTTACCAAACTAAATTGGATCTCACAGACTTTTGGTATCGTAGCACTAGGCACTGGCAAACTTGCTGTTGGTTTTCTGCTGCTACGTCTGATTCCACCTAACACAAGATGGAGAAGGCGCATTATCTGGGTGTTGATGATTATTACAATGACTTTCAACAGTCTAAGCGTAATACTTACCTTCACGCAATGCCGGAATCCTGCTGCTCTATGGGACCCAGATGTGCGTGCTGTTACGCAGTGTTGGGATCCCAAGGTGCAGAGCGACTTCAGCACTTTTACTGGGAGTCTCAATAGTGCTGTGGATATCATCTTTTCTTTGATTCCGGTAAAAATTATTTGGAAATTGCATCTTTCAATTCGAAAGCGCCTAGGTCTCATTCTCTTGCTTAGCAGCGGCATCTTTTCAGGCGTGAGCGCAGCTATCAAAACTAATCAGCTTGTCACACTAACGGCTCGCTCTGATCTGACGTGGGAAACATTTGGCCTATATTTATGGACAAGTATCGAGATTTTTGTCATTATTATTTGCGGGTGTATTCCAACACTGAGACCCCTCTGGGTTCGGGCCTTCGGCAAAGAGTCAACTAGTCATTCTTCTACGACAGAAGGCAGCCATTACAAGACGCCGCCCAATATTAGAGGCCAGGAGTTTACGAGACTCGACGACCTCTCTGGTAGTGTTCAAGCAACATCTACATCGAAAGACTTAAATAACAACTCGTCTACATTTACGGAAATCAACGGACAACAAGGCCATCTTAATCCGTTATACGATGAAGAGCGACTTATACAAGTTACGCGTTCTTTCCAAGTAGAATACAGTTCCGACGTGTCTTCGCGTTTCTAAGGGGTTCTGATGAGTTATGGGGTCATACAACACGTTTTTGTTATAGTTATCTATCGGAGGACTAGAGAAACGTTGTGAGGTGGGAAGTTCGTTAGTCTTGTGTGGTACGAAATGAACTGGCTTGCATAGCCACTGTATCAGAAGAATATGTACTTTATTAAAAAATATCCTAGTTGTAGATTGTACTTCAATGTCTACCTCGTACTAAATATATACACTTAATCCTTCAAAAGCCATGAAATTAGATATTTGGTGAATATGACCATTCAACAGCATATGTAAACTAGCTACTAATTTATAATTTGAGCCCGACCTAAAACCCCTCCTACATCTTGATACTTAGACGGTATGAGCGACATGTAGGGAGGGCCATACGTACATATACCGACAAAACTATTTTTTCTCCAATTCCGTTTTTAGAAAACAGTTTGCAAAATAAAAAAACTATAATATATGTATATATTTTTAGCTTAACTAGCTTTATTATTAGTTTAATTAATATAAATAGACCTAATTAACTTAGCTACATTTAATTGACTTGACTGCATTTGATTGATTTAACTGCACTGATTGATTTGATTGATTTGATTGACTTGACTAGACTAGACCTGACTGACCTACTGACTGGACTGGACCTACTGACTGGACCCACTGACCGGACCGACTGGCTGGATTAGACCTACTGACTGGATTAGATCTACTTACTGACTGGACTGGACTTAACTAGACTTAAGTCAATTAAATCAATAGGTTAGTTAAGTCTGGTTAAATTACCTAAGTAGTAGGTCAGTTAGGTCCAGTTAGGTCCAGCTAGGTCCGGTCCAGTCAGGAGGTCCAGTCAGTAGGTCCAGTCCAGTCAGTAGGTCAGTCAGGTCTAGTCTAGTCAAGTCAATCAAATCAATCAAATCAATCAAGTGCAGTCAAATCAATCAAGTGCAGTCAAATCAATCAAATGCAGTCAAGTCAATTGAATGCAGTTAAGTTAATTAAGTCTATTTATATTAATTAAATTAATAATAAAGGTAATTAAGCTAGAAATATACACATATATACACTATGGTTTTTGTATTATTGTCTTTTTATTTTGCAAACTGTTTTCTAAAAACGAAAATTGGAGAAAAAATAGTTTTGTCGGTATATGTACGTATGGCCCACCGTCGACATGACCACATGGGGAATAGGTTGATTAGGTCATCAAGCTCTAGTTTTTCTTTTTCTTCTATTTAAGTTAGTTAGCCGAAGCTAGTACTTCTCTTACGTAGGCACGCCTCTCACAGCAGCCCCTTCAGGGCTTGCTACTCTAAAAATATACCCGAACACTTGTTTTTATGGCCTTAAATCTCTAGAAGTGATCGATACGGCCGCGGGCAATCCTCTAGAGTGCGTGTTGTGTGTGTGTGTTTTACACGCTTCGTTTCAATACACCCCTCACTTCACTCCTTGCGGCTGTTTTTCGCTAGATCTGGTTGACAGCCTATCTGAGGCAAGACAGAGTGGGGGCGTATGCATCGGTGAACGTGTACTTGAATTGTTCGGCCTATGTATGTTGGTTGCAAAGCACCGTCAGCTGCTCTACTCGCTTATGGCGGCACCCATATCAGCTCAACACTTTTAGCTGTGCCATACCTGTGCGTGGGTGGCAACGCGTCTCTGTGTAACGAAAAAAAAATCTTGGCTTCATCATGTGACTACGCAGTATGAGGGGGTAACCTTCGCAAAACCTACGGCGTTGAGTATCTATACGCGATATAGTACTATACCTAGGTAGGATCGTGAACACCAAAAGTTGGACCGGCAGGCAATATATGCAGAGTATTTGGATCACAGTCTCTAAGTATTATTACTTCTATTTGCATTTTCGTGGCCTCGCCATATAATGAATTGGGTTAGTATATCGTTGAGTCCAGGTCATATGGCGGAATGTCATCTCGAAGGCATATATACTCTACCTTCCCTCAAAGTCTACCCTTCCTGCACTCACTGTCATGTGCACCCGACGAAACGTTAGAACACAACCTAGGATTTTTTTTTGTTACATTCCTCATAGCTCAACGGCCGCCTATTATGTCTCATTCCAAAGCCACAATCCCACCACATCAGCAGCACAATTTGCCTACAGAATACTCTCCGTCTGGAATACTTTTGTTCGTTCCTAAAAGCTGGGTTCCTTATGGGGAACTCGCACGAGTGGACAAGCCCACGGGTATTTTGCACTTTTACTTCCCCCATTTGTTTGGTACCCTCTACGCCGCTTGTATTATTGGCTCTACATTGAGCCTCGACGAGCTCCTCTACAAGAACCTTGTGTTACTCGTTGGGACCTTCTTCTTTCGCAGTGCGGCATGTGCCTGGAATGATAGTCTAGATTGCGAATACGACCGTCAAGTCCCTCGTTGCCGCCTTCGTCCATTGGCACGTGGAGCACTAAGTCCTACCCAAGGTCACATCTGCACTGTCATTCTAACTACGCTTGCTCTTTACTTCATCTACATACTACCCACCGCCTGCTGGGTTATCAGCGTGCCGAACGTTATACTCGCTACTTTCTACCCCTTTGCTAAGCGGTTTACGGACTTTCCACAGGCGGTGCTGGGTTTCCAGCAAGCTCTAGGACTTTTGATCGGGGCTAACACTATTATGATTAACCCTGAAAAATCCGTCAATTTCGAAAATAAAGCAAACACAGTGTGGTCTCTGGGTGCTCTGTATCTAGCCATCGTTTGCTGGGAAGTGATAATTGACACAGTTTATGCTCAGCAAGATGTGGAGTATGATGCCAAGGCTGGAGTTCGCAGCATGGCTCTTCATTTTCGCCACAGCGTAAAAGCTTTGTTATGGGGTATATCAATCCTTCAAACGCTGCTTTTAGTGGTAACAGGGATTTGTGCTGGATTCGGGCGTGGATACATGGCGGTCGCGTGTGGCGGCGTAATAAGCGCACTCGCTTATATGCTGGGAAGAATCAATCTGTCTGACCCACGCGAATGTGCCTGGTTCTTCCAAGTTGGGCATTGGTATGTCAATTTAGCAATGGCCGGGGGTCTTCTCATCCAATCTTATGTTTAATTCTGTCTGCGTCAGGGACTTAGTCCTGCTGCAACAGACCACCTACTCACAAGTATTGGTGGTTTATTATTCCTAGTTATCAAAACTGACCATAACCTAAATGTGAGGGTTTCCGACTCAATTCTATTTAGGATCTGTCTTAGTTTTGAGGCAGGGTACCTTCATATGATGCGTAAGTGAGTACGTGAATAGGAAGACGTAGCCTTATTATAGTAACTCCCACCTTACCCAGCAAGGCACTCACGAGTATAAGAATACTCAATTGGTGCGCAAAAGCTGAATTCTAGTATAAAGACCTATCTAGATAATGTACTAAGCTAAAAAGTAAATCTAGTATAAAATTACAAAATAAAGCATATAACTTAAGTTTATAACTTAAAGCTTTATTAAGCTTTTACTTAGTTATTTAGTTATATAACTTTATAACTTTTAGTATTTAAGCTAAAAATCATATTTTTGCAATATTATATTAATTAAAATAATATATTAACAAAAAAAAAGCTATATATATATATTGTAAATAAAATATATATTAGTTACTACTAGTTTTTTTTGCTGTTTTTAAAATTAAATAATAAAATATAAAGTATAATATATAAGTTTTTAGTACTAAAGTTGTAGCTAGCAATATTTAAAATAATATTAATAATATAAGTATTAAATTTTTTTTAAAATTTTTAAATAAATTTTATATATTTTATTTTAAAAAAAATAAAGTTATATTTGTTTTTTTATTAAATAATAAAAAAAACGTTATTAAAAAAAGTAAATATATATAAAATTTTTTTAAAATATATTATATGTTATTAATAAAATTTAACAAAATAAAAAATTTGTTTTAAAAAAAAAAACTAATAACTATAAAACTTAAAATTTATTTTATTATTAACATTAAAAGTAACTATTGTAACAACTAGTTAATAATAGTTAATTATAATAAATTTAATTTAAAAATATAAAAAAATAACAAAATTTTAATAATTAATAAAAAACAATATATATTATAAAATAAATTATATATAAAAATAAATGATTTAAATAGCAAACATTTAATATATATTAATAAATTTAAAGTTATTTAATTGTTATATTTATAAAACAAATTTAAACTATATAACTAAATATAAATTAAATAAAATTTAATTAATTATTTAAAACTTTAAATAATTAAAATATATAAGCAGTATTATATAATAAATAAATTTTTTTTATAAAGTTTTAATTTTGTTTTATTATTATACAATATTTTATATAAAGTATTATTAATTTTAAATATATATTTATAGCTTAATTATTTTATTTTATATTTTTTTTTAATTATTTTAATTAATTTATATGTTTTAAATAATTTATACTTTTAAATTAAATTGTATATTTTAATTAATTTATATTTTTTAATTAATTTATATATTTAATTAATTAATTTATATATTTTAGTTATTTTAAACAGAAAGTTTAAATAAATTTATTAATATTTAAATATTAGTTTATATTATTAAATTTATTTATTAATACTTTTTTTTCAAAAATTTTCAAACTGTTTATTTTTTAAATACTATATTTTGTTTTTTTTTAAACTATTTATATTTTTAACAATCGATTTAATATTATATAATATATTAGTTTATAAAATTAATATTTACATTAAATTTAATTTAAAAAGTTTTTAACAAAAAATTATTTTATTTATTTTTAAATTTTTTAAAAATTTTATAAAACTTTTAAATATAATTAAACAAAAAAATTTAGTATATATATTAAAAATCAAATAATTATAACTAAACTAAAGCTTTTATAAAAAACTTTAAATTAATAATATAGCTATAAATATAGTGTTATAATTTATAACTATTATATTTACTTGTTATATAAATAAAAATGTTATAATAGTTGTAATAATTTTTATAATATAAACTTTTTTATAAAAACTTTTTATTTAAATAAATATAAACTATATTATATTTAATATAATAATATTTAAACTAATATAACTACAAAACTTGTTTAAATTTTATATAAAAGTTTAATTTTTTTTAAGCTATTATATTAACAATTTATATATTAGTAAAAAATATTTTTATAAAAAGTAGTAAACTTAATTTAAAATTTTTTAAAAATTTTAATTTTAATGTTTTAATAAAGTTAATAATATAAATATTATATTTGTTACTTTAAACTTTAATTTTTATATAAATTTCAACTAAATTAAAAACTTATTTACTAATATATAATTAATTAAAATATTATTTAATATTAATAACTTATATATTATATAGTAATATAATAATAACTTTAATATATTTATTTAAATTATTAAATAATAAAACAATTATATATAAATTAAACTTAAAAATTAATATAACAATTTAAATAACAAGTTATATATATATATTATTAACAAAACTAGTACTAATAAATATTTTGTATTTTTTATTTATATTTAAAAAAATAAAAAAGCTTTAAATAGTATTAACAGTAAATTTTTACAAAAATTGCTATATTTTATTTATTTTAATATTATTAAAATAAATATTAAATTAATTTTTAAAAACAGTTTAGCTTTTATATATTATACTATTATAAAAAGCTTTGTTAATAAAAATAAAAATATTTTTAAAAACTTTATAGTTAATATTTAATTAAAACTGTTAAAATATATTTAAATAAATTATTTATATTATAAAAGTAAGTTTTAACTGCAAAATAAATAGATTTAAAAAATATTGTTTTTTAGTTTTAAAAAAATATATATTAATTATAAAAACTAAAAAAAAGAATTGCTTTATATTTTTAATAAATAATTTAATTATAATTTTAAAAAATAAAATAAATAAAATTAAAATAAAAAACTTAATAATTTAAAATGTTTTATTAATTTATAAAAATTTAAATATTATTAATTTGCTTATAGTATTAATTATAAATAATATATAAACAATTATAATAATATTTACAAATAATTATATAATAAAATTAGTTATAGCTTTAAAATATTATTTAATATTATTAATATTTTAAAATTAAAAGCTATATTACTAAATATAAAATATATTACAAATTATTTATATATTAATATTAAATTAGTTATATTTAAACATTTAAAAAATAATTTTTAATAGTAACTTTAGTAAATAAAACATTATTAAAATTAATATATATATTTTATTAGCTATTTTGATAATTTTATATATAAACTTTTAAAAGTTTAAAAAATTAACAATATTTTAATTAAAAAGTGAACTTTTTTTTATTTTTTTTATAAAAAATAAAAAAATTTATAAAATTAATAATTTTTAAATAATAAAGTGTTTTATATATAAGTTTATTATATATAAAATGTTAAAAATCGAAATAAAAATATTGTTTAATTATTTATTATTTTTTGCTATTACAATAACAGCGTTAAATAATACTGTTAAAATTTTATTAAATTTTAAAACAGCTTTTATAAACATATTAAATATTATTATTTTAGCTAGTTTAATTAATTTGTTTTTGCTTTATATTAAACTTTATATATTAAGTATATTTATATTTTTTTAGTTACTATTTATACTATTTTTTTAATTGCTATTTTTAACAATTTTTTTTTTATTAGTTTTTTTTTTATTTATTTCTTTAATATATTTACAAAATAAAACGTTTTATTTTTTATATTTAAAATTATAATATTATAAATATATTAAAATGTTTATAATATAGTTTTTTAACTAATTAGTTTTATAAGTTTATAATTTAAGCTGTTTTTAATTAAATTATACATTTTTTTACTTGTTTAAAGCTATAATTAACTTTTTAATAATTAACTTGTTATTTTTAATAAAAACTAAAAAAACTAGTATTAATATTTTTATAAATTTTAGTACTTTAAATTAAAGTAATAATAATAATAAAATAGCTATTATATATATTTTATTATTTTTAAAACAATTTAACAATATTTTTATACTATAAAAAAGCGTTTTATTTTTGCTAAAAATAAATATTTATTAATTAAAATTAAAACAAAAAACTTGTTTAAATATATAGTTTAAGTTTATATAAATAATATTTTGTTATATTATTTATTAGTTTAAACAATTAACAAACTTTTCAAATTGTTGTTTTTAAGTTTTTATTATTATATTTATATTTATTAAACTTAATATAAATTTAATAATATTTTAAATTAAAATAAGATTTTAAAACTAGTTTTATATAAATATTGCAGCAATATATTGTTTAAACAAAATATTAGCTATTTTTTTAAAAATATAACAAAACATTAAATAAATTATAATATTAAAATATATAAAATTTTAATTATTAAAGTTAATAAAATATTATATAAATTTAATATTGTTTATAAGTTTATAAAAATTTATAGTTGTTTTAGTTATAATTTTAATTTAAACTGTTATTATTTATTTATAAATTGTTTATAAAAATAAAACTTTAAAAAAAAACTTAATTATACTAAATATTAATTGTTAAAAATATTTATTAATATCAAACTTTTTTAAAACATTAATAATAAATATTTTAATTTTTATTAGTAATATTTCGCTTTATAATTTCAACTATTTTAATATTTTAAATATTTTAATATAAAATACTAATATTTCTATTGATTTTTATTTTTATAATATAGTTATATATATAGCACTATATAGCAGTAGCTTTAGCTTAAAATTTTAAAATATATAAAAAATATATTTGTAAATATATTTAATAATAAAACTATTAATTTAATTATATTATATAACAAAATATTTAAAATTGTTTTTAGTTTTATTTTATAATAATAACTTAAAATATTATTTAATAAATATTGTTTATTAATTAAATATAATAATGTTATTATTATAACAGATTTTATTTAAAGCTTAATATATAATTGCTTTTTATATATTAAATTTGTTAAAATTTTTGTTATACTTTTTAGTATTAACAATATATTTAATAATAATTTCGATGTTTTATTTAAATAAATCATTAATTTTTATATTATATTAAACAAATTTAAAATTATAAAGTTTAATATAAAACTAGTTGTTTAAACAAAATAAAATAACAAAGTTTAATTTATTATTTATAAAAATAAACAGTTATTTTATATTATATAAAAAGTTTAAATTTTAAATAAAATTTAATATATAAAAAACTATAAACTTTTTATACTTTATAAAAGTAGTAATTTTTTTATTACATTTATATTTTTTATAAACTATTATTGTTAATTTAATAAATTATTTAAATATTAACATTTAAATTTTTTAATATTTTTAATAATGTAAAACTGTTTAATAATTTAATAAAATATTATTAAATTTAATAAAAACTTTTAAAAAAAAATAGTTAGCTTAAACATTTTTATATAAATTAATAATATAATACTAATACTTTTTACTAAATAATATTTATATATTGTATAATTTTTACAATAATATAAAAAAACAAGTTTAAAATTAAATTGCTATATTTTAAAGCTAAAATTAGTTTATAAAAAGCTTATATATATTTTTAAATTTTTTGCTTTATATTTGCTAAAGTTTATAATACTGCTTTTTTTATTAAATATAATAAACTTTTATAATATATTTTAAAAGTTAAAAAATAATATTTAAAATTTATATAAAAAGTAAAGTTATAAAAAAAATAATTTAAATATAATTAATAGCAAACTGAACTAAAAAGTTAAAATTTATTTTAATAATAAACAGTATAGTTAAAAATATAGTACAATTAATATAAATATTTACAAAAAAAATGCTACATTATTTATTTTAAAAACAATACAAATAAAAAAGTTAAATTGTTTTAATTTTTTTGTTTATATTGTTTATTTCGATTTATATTTGCAAACTTAATATTTAATTTTGTACTAACAAAACTATATAGTTATTATAATATAATACAAAAAAAACAAATGCTGTTTAAACTTATTTTTATTTTTTTATAACATTAAAAAATGTTATAAAAATGTTTACAACTATAACAAAAGAAAACAATATATAGTAAAACTTAAATTAGCTAAACTTGTTAAATTTTTGTTTAAATTAGTTTTTATATATTTACTGTTTGTTTATTTTTTTTTTTAAAAATAATAAAACATTAATATTTACTAAATTAAAAGTATTATATTTTATGCTATAATATATTTTGTAATAAACTTTATTAAAAAACTAGTAATTATTTATTAATTATAATTATAAAACATTAAAATATTTTACTTGCTAATATTTTTTGTTTTAATATATAAAACATTGTTTAATAAAATAACTTTTATATTTAAGTTTAAAGTATTAAAAACTACAATTAATATAAAAAAATTAAATAATTTTATATATTTAATAATAAATAAAATTATATTTAATAAAAATATAGATTTAATAAAAAAATTTATTATATATAGCATTTATATAAATAAAGTTTATTTTACTGTTATAACTTATTACAAATGTTATTGCAACATTTTAGTTATTTATAAAATAAATATAGTATTAATTATTAATAAAAAAAAACAATTGAAAAAGCTTTTAGTTATTATATAAAAATTAATATATTTTTATATAAAATATATAATAAAAACTAAAGTTATATTTAAGTTTAAAAATAAAAGTTTATAACTAAAAGTTTTTAAGTTTATAAACAGTAATATTTTTTAAATTTTCAACAGTAAATATACTATTTAAATTAGTTTGTAAAAATATATTAACAAAATTAAAAATAATACTAATAAAATAAAAAAACATTTAATAAATATAAATATTTTAACTAATATAAAAATTTTAATAAATAAAAAGTATTTATTTATATTATTAAAAATTAGCAATAAGTTATTTTATAATATTATAAAACATTAAAGTTTTATATTTAAAAGTAAATATTAATTTAAGTTTTATATATAAGTTTTAATAAAAACTAAATAATATTAAAAACAAAAACTTAAAAGCAAAAAATAATTTATTTTTATTGCTTAATATAAACTATAAATATAAAAATATATAAAAAAAGTGTTTTAAAAATATAAACTTATTATATAGTTAAAGCATTTAATTATTATATTTAGTAACTAAAATAATAAAAACAATAAAAAAGTTTTTTTTTTTTTTAAAAGCAAAAAAAACAACAAAAGCAATAAAAACAGTTTTATATTTGTTATTTAATATAAACTAATATTAATAAACAAATACTTCAATAAAAATAAAAATAAAAAAAATAAAAGCTATATTAATTTAAATAAAAACAACAATGTTAATACTGTAAAAATTATTTATAATATTTAAATTAACTAAGTTGAAATTTATAAAAAAATTATAATTATTTGCTTTCTTTTTTGCTTTTTTTTTTATTTTATATTATATTATATATTACTATTGTTAATAAAGTTTATAATATTATACTTAGCTTTTTAATGTTATAACTGCAAAATTAAACATTTTATTAAATAAACTTAATAATAAATAAAAAATATTAAAATTAAGTTATATAAAAAAATAATACAGAAAATATAACGATATAAAAATAACTAAACAATGTAAAAAAAATTAAAGTTAATTAGTATTAAAAGTAAATATATATAAAAAAAAGCTGCAAAAAAAAGCTATAATATAAATATAATCAGTTTTTATATAAAGCTACTATTTTTATATACTATAGTACTTGTTTATTATATTTATTAGTTATTATATTTTTTCTGTTATAAAACATTATATTTACTTTTATAAAAATATTGCAAATATGTACTTTTATAAAAAGTAATAAATATATACTTATAAAAAAAGTAAAATATTTAAATATTTATAAAAGTATAAAAATATTTGAACTAATAGTATTAATAGCTTTTTTATATATATAAAAATCGAATTTAATACTTTAAATAAAATAAGTTAAAAAATCTAATATAAAAAATAAAAATAATAATGTTTTTTTAATAAATATAAAACTTTATATTTATATTAATAATACTATTTGATTAGTTAAATTATTTATTTAAAAAAGCAGAAAAAAAGAAAAAAAAAAGCATAAAAAAAAAAAGAAAAAAAAAAAAACAGAAAAAAATAAAAAAACAAAAAAGCTAAATATACAAAGTAATAAATTAAAAAAGTTATATATAAAGCTAAAAAAACTTACAAAACTACTATTTCTTTTTTATATTATTATATTAATTGCTTATATATTATATTGTTTTAATAAATATTTGCTACTTTATTAATTTTTATAAATATTAAATTATATTAAAAAATATTTTAGTTTATATTTTATTTAATCAAACAACAAAATAATATTTTTTATAAACTTTAATAATATAATTAAAATTTATAGTTTAAACATTTTTAAAATATTAAAGTTTAAACTTATATTAATTTAAATAGTATTTATATATAGCAATTTTTTAAATGTTACTATTTAATATTTTGTTTTTTAAATTAATACTGTTTTTTTAAATAAGCTTTATTATATTATAATAAACAATCTAAAATATTAAAGTTTAAACTTATATTATTTTAAATAGTTTTTTAAATATTACTATTTAATATTTTGTTTTTTAAATTAGTACTATTTTTTTAAATAAACATTATTATATTATAATAAACAATTTAAAATATTAAAGTTTAAACTTATATTATTTTAAATAATGTTTTAAATATTACTATTTAATATTTTATTTTTTAAATTAATACTATTTTTTCAAATAAGCTTTGTTATATATAATAGTTAAAAAAATTTATACATTTAAAAATATAATTATTTTGTTAATATTGTTTAACTGTTTATTAAAACTATATAAGTTTAAAATATTTTAATACTAAAGTGTTTTATTGATATATTGTATTAATAAATCTTTTAAGTATTAAATTTTGTTAAAAAAAAAATATCAAATTTTAAATAAGTTTTTTTTGCGTTAAACTTAAATAAGTTTTTTTTGTATATTAAAGCTAAAATAAGCAATAAAGCAGCTTTTTACAAAATCCTTTAAATAAATATTAGCTAAAAAGTTAATACACTTTTTAACAACGTTGAAATCTTGTTATAAAAAAAGTATCAAGTTAAATTTAAATAAGTTTTTTGCAAGATTTTTTAAGTAAGTGTTAGCTAAAAAGTTAATACACTTTTTAACAATATTAAAACCTTGTAATAAAAAAAATATCAAGTTAAACTTAAATAGGTTTTTTTTATATATTAAAGCTAAAACAAATAGTAAAGTAGCTTTTTATAGAATTTTCTAAGTAAGTGTTAATTAAAAAGTTAATACGCTTTTTAATAATAAATTCTGTTATAAAAAAAATATTAAATCGAACTTAAATAAGTTTTTTTTATATATTAAAGCTAAAACAAGCAATAAAGCAGCTTTTTTTGCAAAATTTTTTAAATAAGCGTTAGCTAAAAGTTTAAGCAATATTAACTAAACATAAAAGTATGCTTTTTATTTAAGCAAAATTGTGTTTATATTGATATAACTTAGCAATTGATTTATAATGTAACTTAGTAATAAAGTTGCAGTTTCAAAATTAAATTTTTTGCTAATATTTTAATTTTAATTTTAGCTTAAGCTTATATAACTCGAAAATTATAAAAAATAAAATCTTTATCGTTTATTATAATTAATAAATTTTTTTGTAATTATTTTTTTTTTGCTGTAAAAAATACTAATACAAACAGTTTAGTTAATAATATATCAAAAAATATATAGTTTATTATATATATATAAAAGTAAACAAAAAAAAAAGCTGAAGTAATTTAGCAGTAAAATATTATATATATATAAGTATTAAAAACAAAAAAGTATATATATATAAAAACAAAAATAAAAATAGCTATATAAATAACAGTATAGTTAAATTATATATATAGCTTAAAAATTTATATTAAACAAAAAAATATAAAAATTATAAAAAAATAAGTCAATAAAGTGGGTTGTAGTAAACATATACTTGTAATAATTTATAAACATATAAAAAACATTTTTATAAAAAATTGTAACAAGCTTTTATATATATTTTTTATAATTTATTTATTTTATTTTATAATATAATTACAATATTGTATTATTTAGCTTTTTTATAATAAAATAATTTTTTATAGCTTTAATAATAAACTTTTTTTATTTATTATTAATTATTTTATTTATTTTAAACTATAGTTAATTAAACTTGTTAAATCGAATTAATATAAAGTTTTTAATAAATATATCTAAGTTTTATTTTAACTAAATTAACAGTTTAATATAATATTTAAACAGTTTAAAAACTTTTTTAATAAAAAATAGTTCTGTTTTATAAAAGCTAAGCTTAGTTTAATAATTAAAATAATATTTTATATAGCTTAATTTAACTAGTTTAATATAAACTATGTTGTTTTTTGTTAATTTTAATAATTATTTATATAAACTATTGTAGTAAATTTTTATACAAGCTTGTACTAATACTATTGTATTTGTAGCTTTTTGTTGCAAAATCTGCTGTATAGTATTAAAGTTTATATTTAAAGTAAAATCTACAAACAAAAAAGTTTTAAATTAACAACTATAAAAAATTTCAAAAAAACTTTTAGTAGTAGTAACTAATATTAAAATATTAAAACAATAAATAATATAAAAAAAGTATAACTTTTAATTATTAAAATTAAATTTAATACTTAAAAAAGTAATTATACTAGTTATAAATGTTTAAACTATATATTTAGTTTATTTATTTACAAAATAATAATAAGCAATAATAACTTTTATATTGATTTAAGCAGTTTTATAAAAAACGGTTTATAAATTAAAAATAAATTTAAAATTTATATTTAAAATAAATACATTTAAAAAGTTTTAATTAATATAAATATATTTAATATAAACTTTAGTTTATTGTTTAAAAATATAAGTAGATTTGCTAACTATTGTTTTTATAAATTTAAATGTTTTATTAACAATAAAAAAAAAAATATTATTACTTTTTTTAAAAATTAGTAGTTTAACAATAAAATCTATATAAAAAATAAAAAATAAAATCTAAAAAGTATTAATAAAATATAAATTACTAAATAATTTAACTTAGTTTATTTTAGCACTTATATATTTAAAACAAGCATTATAAATATAGTTAACTATAAATGTTTTTATATTTAAAAAAAAAGTAAAAAAATATAAAAAATAGTATATATATTATATTTTTATATATATTTAATTATTATATGCTATATATAAAATATATATTTATTAAAAAGTTAATATAATAAGCTAATTAATTTTTAAGCTTATAAAGTATATAAATATAATTTAAAAATTAAAATAAAAAAAATAAAATATAAAGTTTAAAACTTTTTTATTTTTAAAATTTTGTTATTATTATATAAGTTTATTATAAACTGTTTTAAAACTTTTATTTTTTTTATAACTAATAATAATAGTTTATATTAATTTATTTAATATATATAATAATGCTATAATAAAACTATCGAAATTTTGCAAACAGATTTTAGTTTATAAAAAAGCAGGGTTATTATTTAGTAATAAATTATTTCGTAGTAATAGTATAGCTAAACTTTTAATTTATTATATTATTAAAACTAAAAAGTTATTTTGTAATAAAAAATTATATATAATTTATTATTGCTTTATTTAAGCTTTTGTAATAACTAAAAATTATACTATTTTAAATATAAAATTAAGCTTTAGTTTATATTTAAAAAGTTAAAATAATACGTTTATATTTATAAAATTAAAACTAAAAACATATATAATTTTTAGTTTATAAACAAAATATAGAAAAAATAAATATTAAGCTTTAAATTAATTTAAAACTTTTAATTAACTGTTTATATTTACAAATAACTAAACAATAGTATTATAGTTTATATAAATATAAATGTTGTTATAATTTAAAAAATATATTAATTTTTTTAAAAACTATATTAAACTATAAGTTTCAATTTTGTAAATACTAAAACATAGTTCTTTTGATTTAAAAATATAAAATAAAAAAAAAATAAAACGTAATTTGCTGTTTTTTTAAATCTAATATATTATAGCGCTAACTTTATATAAACAGCTAAAATTAATACAAAAAATATATAGTTTAGTGTAATTTAAATATACTAGCTTAATAGTTTTACAAACTTTAGTTTTTAAAATTTTTTATGCTTTTTTAGCTTGTTTTTACAAAGTTAAAATATAGTTAAATAGCTTTTGATATTTTTTAAAAGCTACTAAAATAATTTTGCTGTTTTTATTTAATATAAAGCTTTTAAAATAATAAAATAATTTATATTATTTAATATATTAAACTTTTGCTAAATTAGCTTTAGCTAAACAATTGTAAAATTTAAAAGTTTTAATGTTATTAAAAAGTTATACAATAGCTACAAAGTAATAAATTCAATTTTGTTAAAATTTAAGCAATTTAATACTATGTTTTAATTTTTATAATATAGCTAATATAACAAGTTTATAAATAGCTGCTACTTTTTTTTCTGTTATAAATAACTTAAATCGAAATATATATATTTTTAAAGCTTAAAGTTTATATTAAACAAAATAACATTTATTAAAAAATATAATATATTTAAATATAGCAAAAAAACTAAATATAATATTAAAATGTTTAATATAGTTTTAAATGTTATAAAAAAAAATAATAACATTGTTTATATATATAAAAATAAATTTCTAAAAATATTTAGCTAAAAATTATTTTATATAATATTAAAAAAAACTTAGCAATATTTTAAACTTTATAATAACAACTATAAATTGTTTATATTTATAATAAACTATAATAAAAACTGTTTTTTATTTATTTTTTGCTAATATTAATTATTAAAAAAATTCTTTTATAATATTTACAACAGTAAAAACAATAAAACTATAAAAAACTTCAAAAATATTATTTTGTTAAAAAAAAAAATATATATTGCTAATTATTTTAGCGTTAATTTTATACAAATTAACAACAACTTTAAACTTAAGCTTTTTTTAAATTAAAAATATTAAAAATGCAATAAATATTAATTAGTTTAAAAATATAAATTTAATAACTTTGCAATTATAAAAAAAGTTTAAAATTAAATTTATTGCTTTTTAATTTTTTATACTTTGTTAATATAGTTGTTAATAAAAGTTTTTTAAATCTGTATTTTTTTTAAATTTTATAAATATTTCAATTTTGTTATTAAAACAGCTAAATTTATTACAAAAAAAGTATATTGATTTATTAAAAACTCGTTTAAGCTTTTATAAAATTTCTTATAGCTAGTTTTAAAAAACATTAATTTTAGTTATATTAATTTTAAAAAGTTTTAATAATATAAAATTTAACAAATTAAAAAAATTAAAAAAATAGCTATAGCTATATTAGTTATTTAGTTTATTGTTTTTATTGTTATTTTTTTAAACTTTAAAAATATTTAATAATTATATAGCTTAAAAATTCTTTTGTTTAATTTAAATAGTTTATATTTATACTAAAGTATAAATTTTATTAATTTAAATATTAATTAATATATTATTTTTATAAAATATAATTAGTTATATTTTAAAATTAACAAACGAAAGTTTATTATTTTATTTATTAATAATAGTATATATAAAAAATCTTAAAGTATTTTTTATAAAATTTTTAATAAGTTTAAAAATAACAAAGTATTTGTTTATATATAGCAAAAAATATAAATGTTAAACTTTAATTGTTATATTTATATTTAGTTTTATATAATAATTATTTATTATATAAATAGTAAACATTTTATTTTTATAAAGTTTTAGCTTATTAAATAAAAAGCTAGTTATTTAAAATAATTGTTTTAAATTTTTTAATTAAAAAATATTATTTTAATTTTTTTTTTTTTATTTAATATTAAACTTGTTAAATTTAAAAAATTTAATATTAAAAATATACTTAAAGCTTAATTTATTTACAAAATATATATTAACTGATTATTTTTAAAACTGTTTATTAATATTTAATAATATAATAAATATTATAGTTATAGGTTAGTTAGTACTAAAACTATTAATTGTTTAAATAAATAAGTAAACTTATTACTTGATTAAATAAATAACTTATTTACTGCTGTTTTAAACTGTTTTATATACACATATAAGTAATTTTTTTGCAGAAAAATTTTTAACTTTTTTCTTTTTCTTTTTATTTGTAAATTTTTGTACAATATAGCTTTATTTGCTTAAAGCTTTGCTTTTTTTATAAACTTTGTATAACAATTTATAGATTATTTTTAAATTATAAAGTATAAAAACTGCTTTTAAATATTTTTTAAAAAAAAACTGATTTATAACAAGTTGTTATTATAGCACTAATACTTAAAAAGCGCGCTGCTTTTAAGCAGCAAACTAAAAAACAAGTTAATTTAATTTTCAACAAATTGCAACTACTTGTAATTACAAATAACAAGCAACTTTTTTTAACTTTTTGTATAAAAACTAATACTTAAATGCACTTTAAAAAACTTAGCTAAAATATTTTAGTTATTATAAAAGCTAAAAACAACAATAAATTGATTATTTTAGTTACTTTAGTAAAAAGTTTTTACAACTAGATTTAAAACTTTTTTTTTGTATATAAACATTATACTTTGAATTAAAAAAACTTTTACTGAAAAACTGACTATTTACTGAAAAAATATGCTACTAAATTATATAAGCTTAACAAAATTGCATTTTTTTTATTTTTGTTACTACATTAAAAAAAAAACTTAGTTTAAGTTTAATAAATTAATTAACAAAAAAGCTTTTGTTAATTTAATTAAACATTTTGATGCGCTGTTTTAAAAAATAAAAGTTAAGTTTTTAATAATAATAGTATATTAACAATAAGTTAAAAATCTGTATAATTTAGCTGTGCTGTTTATTCAACATATAAAAACTTTTGTTAACTAAGTTAAAAAGTTTAGTAAAATTATAGTTAATAAAAAAAAATAATTAAACTGTATAATAAAAAACACTAAAAAAAAAAACTTTTATAACTTTTATTTTAAATAAACTATTAATTACTTATTACAAAAACTAAAAACAGCAAACATTAAATGCAACTGTGTTTAAAATCTATTAAACAAAATTAATTAATATGTTATAAACTTTTTGTTTTGTAAAAACAGCATTTCAAAATTAATTTGTACAAACAGCAGATTTTATAAGTTTATTAAAATATTAATACTTATTTTTTATAATAACAAAAATAAAAACAATGTTAAATTTAAAATATAGCTATATATTATAAAAAGCTGATTAATTGTTAATAAAAATTGATTTGTTAATAATACTGCAAAAATAACTAACATTAAAGCTTATATTAATAACAAAGTTGTTAAATACTTACTTTTTTATTTAACTAAAAGTTACTTTAACTAATTAACTACTATTTAAACTTTTTTTAACTACTTAAAAAAAAGTTACAAAAATGTTAATATAAACAAAAAGTTTAAATTAAAATAAAAATTTTTTGATTTTAATAACTATACTTTTGTTATTTTTTTTAACTTTAAAACAAATTTTGTTTAATTAGCTAAAAAAACTAAGCTAAAAAAAAAAAAGTGAAAAAAATACTTCAAAAACAAGCTATTTAACAAACTACTAAACATTTTTTCTATATATTTTAACAACAATGTTTTGTTTAATTAATATATTAAACTTTATATTTAATTAGTTTATTAAATATATATAAGTAACAAAAAATGCAATACTAAATATAAAACTAACTAGTTGATTTTTTTTAATAGTACAAACAAGTCAACTTTATACAATATTTGCAATAATGCTAGCAATATTTTAAGTAAAACTAAAAACAACTAAAATAGTAACATTAAAACAAATAACAATGCTAATAAAACTTTAGTTGTAAAAAATTATAATTTTTTAAATAGTTTTAAACTATTAAAATTAGCTAAAAAAAGCAAATGTTTTAATTGCTAGCAAAAAAAACATATATTAAAAAATTATTTTTTAAACAGTGCTGAAAAAAAAGCATGTTTGCAAACTATTGTAGCTACATTTGTTAGTTTTTACAACAAAGCGAAAGCTTTAAAAAATATTATTATAAAAAAAACTAAAAAAACAAAAACGCTAAAAAAGTAACTTTAAGCAAATTAAACTTTTGTTTAAAAAAAATATTGCAAAAAAACTTTGTAAATAACAAATTAAACTTAATAAATAAATATTTAAAAAAACAGTTTTTACTATATATATATACTATAAATAGCAATAAACTTTTGTTAACTATTAAAAATTTTTTTAAAAATACAAAAACAAGTATATATATAAATATAAACATGTTATTTGCTAAAAAAATTGTAAAAACATTAAATTTTTTTTTTATTATTTAATTTTATTTGCAACTAATATTTAGTTATAACAAAAAAAAAAAAACAAAGTATTAAAACTGCTTTGTTAATATTTTTACAGATATAAAAAAAAAACTTTAAAAATATATTTTTAACAGTAATATTTTTGCAAATCTACAAAATTATTATTAAAAAGCTTTAGTTTTAAAAGTACAATATATTTTTTAACTGTTGCAAATATTAAATGATATTTTTACTTAGTTATTTTTTTAACTAGTATTTCAATTAAAACTTAAGTATAAATTAAACAAAAATATAGCTTAAAAGCTTAAAATATTAAACAAATATAAACTAACAAAACATAAAATTTGTTAAAAAAAAACAAAAGTAGTTATAACAGTAGAAAAATGTTGAAAAAAGTTAAATAATACTTCAAATTTTTATTATTAAGCAACTAAATTTTATTAAAAAAAATTTAAACAAAATATAGTGCAACTTAAGTAATAATTTCTGCTTTTTAAAAAAAATAAAAAAAAAAAAAGTTCAAAAAAAAAACAAAAAAATTATATTATAATAAAAAACAAACAATATAAAGTTTTATAAAATGCAAAAAAACAGATTAAAATAATATAAAGCTAAATTATTTATAAAAATAACTAATTTTAGTGTAGCTGTTTTTAATATGTTGATTTTTCGAAACAATTTTATGTAGCAAATGCAAATTATTACTTTTTACAAAATCGACAAACTTATTAAAAACAAAAAAAAAAACTTCTTTAATAAAAAAAAAAAAAACTTTTAAAAAAAAGCTTTACAAGTAATTTTTTAAAAATACTATAACTTGCTATATATATTTAACAAAGTTAATTTTAATACTTTATTGTTTTATAAATTAAAAATAAACTATAAAATTAAGTTTATAAAAAACAAAACTTTTAGTAACTTTTAATATAATTTTTTATACAAAATGTTTTTAAATAAACTAAAAATGATTTATAAATATTTAATTAATAATTTATATAAAAAATTTATTAAATTTAACAATGCTTTTTATATATTATTAATGTTATTTGTTAAAAAATTTAGCAAAAAATTAAAGTTTTATATAAATTATTACAAATTTAACAAGTTAACAAAAAAAAATAAATACTTTTTATTTTTAATTGAAAAAATATTATTGTAACTATTTAAAGCTAATATATTTACTAAGTTAAATATAAAATAAATATTTAATTAAATATATATAAAACTTAAACAAAAAAATTTAACAATTTTTTATATATAGTATAGATTTTTTAAATATAAAGTATTTTTATTTAGTTTAATTAACAAGCTTGTTATATTTTAAAAGTATATTAACAATATACTGTTTAATTATTTAAATAATTTTTATAATATATATATAAACAATATTTTTATTTATTTAAACAATATAAAAAATTATAAAAAGTATATATAACTGGTATTATAACAACTATATATTATAAGTTTATAAATAAATTTAAAAAAATTTAAATTTTATATTACAAAAACTAAGTTTTTAAAATATATTGTTAATACAAATAGTATTTAAGTTAATTTAGTTAAAATAAATATAATAAAAAATTAAAAAGCTTTTACTACTGTAAAAAAAGTACAATCTTTTTTAAAATTTTGTAATTTTTATAAAAAGTTTATTAAAAATTATAGCAAAATTGCTATTTTTATAACACAACTAACTAAAAAAAACATAGTTTTTTTATAAACTAAAAAATATAACTAAGTTTTTATACAGTTAAAAAAAGCTTTAACAGTTTATTTAATATTATAATATTACAAATATAGTTTATTTATAAAAATTGAAACTAACGCTTTTAATAATATAGCAGCTAATATATTACTTTAAAAACATAGTAATAATTAGTACTTAGTTGTTTATTACTTTAAAACTTTATAAAATATAAAGCTAAATTATAAAATTTTTAATAAAAAAATGTTTGTAATATTATTAGCTTTTAAAAAATAGCGACTTAAATTAATTAGTAAACAATTAAAACTGTTTTTAATAATAATTAACTATTAAATTTTAAAACATTTTTTTTAAAAACAATATTTAAACTTATAATAAGTAAAATAAGTTAAATTATTTATAAAATATAACTTTTATATTATATATTGTTTCAAAAAAAAAAACATATTAGTTAATATATTGATAAAAAAACATAAAAACTTTGTTATACAAAAAAAAAAAAAAAAAGCATAAAAACATTTAACGATTTTTTAGTTAATAAATTATTTAATATATAATATGTTTATATAAATAATTAATTAAATTAAACTGTTTATTATAAAACTACAAAAAAACATAAAAACTTTATTAAGCTTTTAGTTAATTATAAAAATACTTAAAAAAAATAAAAAAAACTTTAGTATAAAAATATACTGTAAAAAAACTATTTTTAATAAAAGCAATTTGTAGCAAATAATTAACAGTTTAACTATTTTTAATAAAAAGCTTATAGTTTTTAACTTTTTATATTTTTATATTTAATTTATTTAAAAAGTATATAATAAAATGCTTATAGCGTATTTAGAAAAAAAAAAAACGTGTAAACTTTTTGCAAAATGTTACTAATAACTTAACTTTAAAAACAATTATAATATATATGTTTTTAACTATATAAAATGTTGCTTTATAAAAATTTTATGCAATAAAACATTTAGCAAGCTTATATTGCTTTTTGTTTTAAATTGTATATAAAAATATTTAATTATTAATTTTAAACAAATATTTAAAAATAAACATAGATTTAATAATATACTAGTTATAATAAACTGATTAAAAAAAAAAGCGTAAACTATATTTTGTATTATAAAAGCAACAGTAAAAAATGTTGTGTAAATATATTACAAAAGTTCTTTTAAAGTTTTTAAAATATTTATTACAATAACATTTAACAAAAAACTTCAATTTATATTTACATTTATAAATAAGTTATATAAAATTATAAAAATTTAGTATATATTAACATTTGCAAATTATTATAAAACTATAAAATAAGTTAAAATTATAAATAAATATTTAAACTAGCAACTTTAGCTTTATGTTAATTATTATTAAAATAACTAGTTTAAACAAATTTTTGCAATAAACTATATACAAGCTTTATTACTTTATAAATTGACAAAATTATTATTTTATAAAATTAAAATAAAATTTTTTATACTGTTTTATTTTAATTGAAAAAACTATACAGCTTAAAAAAAACTAAAAAATTTACTAATAGCTAAAAAAACATTATAAATAAATATATAAAACAAAACACAAAAAATTATATAGTTTGTTAATTTTGCTAAAAAAAGCTTAAAATATGCTTAAAACTGCATAACTAAATAAGTTAATAAAAAGTGTTAAAACTTTAATTTTAATATAAATGATTATATGTTTATATTAAAAAAACAACAATTTTAAGTTATTAATAAATTTTTAAACAAATTTAATTATTTAATAATATAGCAAATATATAAAATATTAAAAAAAAATAATAACACGTTTATATTATAAGTTCTATTGTTATAACAAGCAATAAATTAATATTATATTAATTGTTTATAAAAATATTTTAATAACTTGTTAATAAACTAAAAAGTTAATAATTTTAAAAGCAAAATATTTAAACTTAAAAGCGAAAAAAAGTTCAAAGTAAAAAAAATGTATGCAGTATAACTATATTATTAAAAGTTACAGTACTAAATTAATTAAAAAAAATAAAATGTTAATAACAAGTAGTATTATGTTAAAAATTTTAAAAATAGTTTTATATTAATAAAAAACTTTTATAATAACAATTTAAACATAGTAAAACTTTTTTTAAAGCTAAACTAATAGCTATAAATAGTACAAAATAACATATTAAAAAGCTTTTATACTAATAATAACTTATTAGCTATATAAAAAAAAAAAAAAGTATGTAAAAAATACGTTTAAAGTATATTATTGCTAAATTTTAGCAACATTGTTTATAAAAAAGCTATATTATAACTCAATAAAAAAAAAGCTTAGCAATTAGTAATACAGTAAATATTTAAAGCGATCTTTTTTTTTGTTAAAAAACACTTAATCAAAGTTTGTATGTTTAAATTTTATAACTTGTAAACAAGCTATTTTTTTAAAAAAAAAATAATTATAAATCAGTTAATATTAAAACTATTAATTGTTTAAATAAATAAGTAAACTTATTATTTAGTTAAATAAATAATTTATTTACTGCTGCTTTAAACTGTTTTATATATATATATAAGCAATTTTTTTACAGAAAAATTTCTAACTTTCTCTTTTTTTTTTTTATTTGTAAATTTTTATATAATATAGCCTCATTTGCTTAAAGCTTTGTTTTTTTTATAAGCTTTATATAACAATTATTATTATTTATAAAACAAAAAATTTTAAACTATTTATGTTTTTTATATAAATTTATATAAATAAATCTATAATAAATAAAAAAAAATAATATTATTGTTAAAATTTATAAAATATAAAATTAAATAATAAATATATATTTATATAAATTTTTAATATATTATTTAATATATAATTAAATATTTGTAAATAAAAAAAACTAATTTATAAATGTTTTTTTTTATTTAAAAAATATATAAATATATTTTTTTTTATATATTTTATAATATAAATACTTTTAACTTTTATATTATTTATTACTACATTTATAAATAATTTAACAAAAAATGTATTATTTAAATTTAATAATAAACTTAATTTTAATAACTTATTTAATAAAACAAATTTAATTTGTTTTAATATTTTATTTAAAAATAATAATTTATAAATAAACTATATTAAAAGTATTATAGTTAATATATTATTAATAAATAATATATTTAATTTTAAAATAAGCTTTATTTTTATTAAAAATATATTAGCAATTAAAATTTAAATATTATTTGTTACAAAAGTTGTTGTTATATTTTTTTATAAAACATTTTTTTAAAATGTTTGTTTTAATTGTTTTTTAAATTAATAGTAAATATATAATTACTATTAAAAAAAAAAATAAACTTAAATAATACTTTAAAATTATTTAAAAAAAACTAAAAAGCATTAATTTAGTTTATAATAAAAAAATAGTTTTTATAAAAAATAAAATAAATATTATAAGTTTTTTTATTTTAAATAATTAGCTGTTTGTTAATAACAAAAACTTTAGTAGTTTATATATTTAATTGTTTTATTATATTAATATTTATAAACTTATTTTAATTTTAAAAAGTAGCAAACTAGTTTAAATTGTTTTAACTATTAAATATAAAATTATTATTATTTTAATTGTTGTTTTAATTGTTATAATAATTACTATAGCTATTATACTAGTTGTTATATCTTTTGTTTTAGTTATTTTAAAGTTAATATATAAATTTAAATTGAGCTGTTTTTTTTTTAACTACTGCTAAAGTTAATAAAAAACTATTGTTATTAAGCTTTTAAAATAACTAAAAAAGCTAATTTAAAATTACTACAGCTATAAATAAATTATTAAGTTTAAATTAGTTATATTACTAATTATAACAAAAACAAGTATTAATAAAGTTGTAAAAATATAAAAAGTCGCATATATTTTTATAGTTGATTTTATTTTGTTTAATATTGCTAGCTAATATATATTTTACTTATTAAATTTTTCAAGCGTTTTTTTTAATTAACTTTTTTTATAATATTATTTACTTTTTATACTATTTAAATTTTTTATATATTGCTTTATAATATTTAATAACTTATTAATATAAATTTACAAGTATATTTTATTAATTTTTTTTTATTAAAATATAAGTTTTAAAATATTTGTTAAAACTATTATATATATATAATATTTGCTAGTTTTTTAAAAAAAACTTTACTTTATTATATTATTTAATTTTATTATTAATATAGTTGTTAATAATGTATTATTTTTTATTATAAAAAAAGTAAATAATATTGTTTTTTTTTTATATTATAATATTACAATTTTTATTAAATTTACATTATATAGTTTTTTTAAAATTTTTAAAGTTAGTAAAAAATTGCTGTTTTTTTTTTTGTATTAATAATATAAACTATTTAGTTTTAAAAAAGTTATTATTGAACAAAATATTAATACTAAAATAATCAAAAACTTTTTTTATATTAATATAATAAATAAAATAATTAAGCTTTATAATATATAAAGTTATTAGCTTTATATTATAATATATAAATAGCTAATTTTTGATTTTTATAAAAAAACTAGCAAATAAAACAAACTTTAAATTATTGTTTAATTAGTTTAAAACTACAATATATTTGTTTAAACTAACATTATTATTTATATAATTTAGTTATTTATAACTTAAATAATATTAATTGCTTTATATATTATAAAAGTAGTTATTATAACAAATTTAACAAATATTTATATATTAAACAAACTAATTTTAGCTTTGTTAATATAAAACATTATAATTAATAAACTTATATTTTTAGTTTAAGTTTTTACTTTTATTTTTAAAAAATATAAACTATAAAAATTAAAATAAGTTAAAATTAATATAATTTAAAGCTTTTGATTTATATAAAAATAATTTTATAGTTTATAAAAAAAAAATAAAATTAAGCTTTTTAACAAATTAATTAAATAACATTTAAAATGTTTAATTTAATTTAATTATTTTATTTATTTTTACAACAGTTTATATATATAATTTTTTAGCTTTTTTTTTTATAAATTAAACAAAAAGTTATTAAACTTAAACAATAATTTCATTAAAAAATATATATTTAAGCTTTTAAAATTTACTTAAAACTATTTTATTAATTAATTTAAAAATAATTACTATATTTTATTAATAGTTTAAAAATATATAAAAATTTATAAATAATTTTAAAGTTTTTATTTTAAATAAGTTATAAATATTTTTGTTAAAAGTTATAATTAAATTAAATTTTGCTATATATTTAAGTTAATTAAACTTTATTTGTTTTATATTAAAAGCTGTTTTTATTTTAAATTTAATACTTTATTAGCTAAATTTTGCTTAACTTGTATTTTTTATATAGTAAAAACTTTAAATAAAAAAAACAAATAAATAAACAAAACTAGTTATAAAATTAAAATTTAAAAATAATAATAATAAAATATAAAACTAAAAACTGTTTTAATTAACAAAACTTAAAATATAAAACTTATAAAATAATAACATAAAATAATTTATATAAAGCTTTAATAGCTATATTTACAATAATAAATAAAAAAAACTACTACTTATAAACTTAAAAACTAGTTAATAAAAAAAAAATATAAAACTTATTTAAACAATTATATTAATAAAAAAGTTTAAAAATATTAATTAAAAGTTATTATATTTATTTATTATAAAAAAACGCAATAGTGTAACAAAAGTATTAATTGTTAACTATAATAACAAGTTGTTACTTTTTTTTACAAAAAAGTTTAATTTATTTTAATAATTAATAATTAATATTTAATAATAATAAATAAAAAATAAAACTTTATTAATTAAACTATATAGCTATAAAAAGTTTAATATAAAAAAAATAAGTTAATTAAACAAGTTTTTTAGTTTAAATTTAATAGTTGTATTGTTTTAAAAAAAAATTATAAATAATATTAAATTAAAGTTGTAAAAAAAAAAATATAAAACTAAAAAAAAAGCTAAAAACTATAAAAAAAATTTTATAAATTAATTTTTTTAAAATATAAAACATTTTTTTAAATCTTTTAGTTATTTTTTTGTTTATTTATTATTTATTAATAAATATAATATAATATAAAGCTATTATAACATTTAAAAAAGTTTTTAAAAATTGCTTTTAAAAGTTTTTTAATAGATTTTATTACTAAAATTAACGCTGTTTTTTATTTTTATAAATAAAATAAATAAATATTTTTAATCAATTATAACTAGTATTAATTATAATAACAATTTAACTACTTTATAAAATAAGTAATTAATAAAAGTTATAAATTATTATTAAAGCTGTTTAATTAAAGTTGTATTATTATTTAAATCAGACTTTCAAAAAGCTTTATTAATAAATTAATTATTTTTTATAATAAAACTTTAAAAAAAACAATCGCTAGTTATTATATAGTAACTTCTACTTTATTTAATAAAGCATTTATAAGTATAAAAACACTCAATTAGTGCGCAAAAGCTGAATTTTAATATAAAGACTTATTTAAATAATATATTAAACTAAAAAGTAAGTCTAGTGTAAAGCTACAGAATGGAGCATGTAACCTAAGTCTATGGCCTAAGGCCCCACCAAGCCCCCACCTGGTCACCTGGTCACATGACTCTACACTTATGCGGCATTATTAGAGGCGTGAGACCGATCGTACTAACTCGGTTAGATGGGTGATTCTAGTTTGAATTGTTGTGTTAATTTCTTGTTTTATATTTGCCTTATTCTAGTTCGTAGAGCATTTCTAGACTAGCTTTCGAGGCTTCGCCCCAACAAATTCGTCGTTAGCAGCGAGTACGCCAGCAATCCTGGATCAGCATAACCCGGCCACCCTGGGCTAGCATCGGCCTCGACACGAAAACCAGCCTCAAAAGGCCCACGCTCCCAAATACAAATATAAGTTCCTATAACTATACTAGAGTATGTATACCCTGTGTTGCGCTGTAGATTTCCGATGTAACGGTTCGACCCCAGGACTAGAGTAGAGCCAGGCTCAACGAACAACCTAGACTAAGGTGGTAGCGAAAGTGGGAGATGCGGGGATAGAGGCGGATATCTCGGCGAAAGTAAGGCTGGCGTCCCAACGGTATCTAGTACCTATACATCCTACAAGAAGGGCCTTAGAGAACGGCCAACATGAACCACGTGGGGCGGCGCCTTACAGCTAGACTAGGTACAAGTTACGATGTTGTCACTCAACCCTCAAGGCCATCTTCCATAAGCTCCAACAAGGCCTTGGCAAATGTAGCATGTCTCTTCTAGCCATCTGAGAAATTTGCCGATCGTTTATGGCGTTGCCAGCCTGCTTCAGATAGCTTTATGACTATCCTATCGCCCTTTGTTTTAACTCCTACCATGTTCATTAGCATGGTGTCACAATCAAGGTGGTAGTGGAAAAGTGATCACCACTGGGTGTGAGACACTGACCGGTGATTCTACACCGGCTTTAAGGCCTTTTTGGGAGCTGATGGATTGATCGAACTCCCTTACCGAAAGTGCGGGGTTACAATCACACACCCGACATTACGCGAAGGCGAAATTATACATATCCAACACCTTGCGGCCTTGGCTATCGCTTCCAAATATGCAGAGCGGAAGCAGCAAGAGAGAGAGATAATCGACAGATTCTACACAAAGAAGGCGCCCAAGGCACTGAATTCCTCTACCGTTCTCTGCGCCGAG
This sequence comes from Hypoxylon argillaceum, assembly GCA_022495175.1. Taxonomy (NCBI): domain Eukaryota; kingdom Fungi; phylum Ascomycota; class Sordariomycetes; order Xylariales; family Hypoxylaceae; genus Hypoxylon; species Hypoxylon argillaceum. Next base: position 116,987 of record MU378167.1, read on the forward strand.
GAATCATGTGTCGATTTTGCGAAGACTACCCCACAAACGGGCGATGTCATTCCTGTCGACAACCAGGGTTCGAATAGCTTTACGCTTGCAAGCGCAAGAGTCGGAAAACTGTCTTTCAGTTTCGTCTCAGCCCGTTTCGTACGGATACTCTCTGCTTAGAAAACGAGATCTACGGTGCTCTCATCCCAGAATTCAAGCGCCACGAAGGGTTTCAGCTGCCAGTCTAATTACAGTAGCCGAGCAATCCCTAGAAGGGTCCACGTCCTCCAACCGTTCCCAGGGGCCCAGTTTCCCTTGGCGAGGGAAAAGACGACGGTTGCAGAGCTAGGGGCATTCGTTGCCAAAGCACCATTCTTCGCGCAACTGAAACCATATCGCCACGACAGCTGGACGCACACTGCAGCCGATACGCTCTATTGGCTCACCAAAAACACTTCTCTGAAAACCCTTGCGCCAGATCTTCATGCGCATATCGCCACGATCCTGCAACCAAGTGTCCATCTTCTGGGAAACTTACCCGCAGTGTTGACGCACCACGACTTTGCTCAAGTCAATATCCTTGTTGACGATTCTGGAAATTTAACAGGGGCCATCGACTTTGATGAGGCTGGCATCGAGGCGTTTGGCATGTGCATATGGGGCTTGCACGAATGCTTCTTTGGGATGATGGAAAAAGGGAAGTGGTCTTTCTACGACACTGTCGCTGATGGCGGGTCCCTAGAAGCACATACTATTCGACAAGTTCTTGAAAGCACGTTCTGGGAATCACTGTGGGCTAACACCCTCCCTTGGCTGAGGCGAGCAGATGCAGAGCAGGCGATCATGGTGTCAGTAAGCATCGGCGTTATCAACAGGTACTTCATTCAGGGTATGGTTGATGAGGTTGATTTGTCGCGTCCATCGCATATCGCTGGAGTATGCCGAAGGGATTTTACCCCAAGCTTGGAAGATTTAGCTGGGCGTAGAGCCTAGTGTCGCCCACCATCAAACCATTACCCCTAGGCTATCGATTTTCGTTCGAAGTGTTGCATTCTTCAGGGTGGCGCACAACAATCAGCAAGATGTCTCCATAGTTGAACGCCTTAAGGCATATTCGACCGACCGGCTCTTGACAGAGCAAGTCCTCAAGCAGCCTGAAGTGTTCGTCTGGCGCCCCTTCGTCGCCGTCTTCGTCGTCCTACTTGATGGCTTTCCGACTATAGAGCGCACTCTGGGCTCCGTCTGCAGTAGATCAAAGTTCGGGGGAAACGGAAGCCCGCATTTGGGAGTCGAGGGTAGATACTAGACCAGCCGCTCAGCCCCTATTAGTTGACGGTAGATTCGGAGGTGCGGCACGAGGCTCCTCCCTAAATAGGCCATGTCGATCGACCACATACTGGACTTTACTTACAGATAAACTGACTTAATCAAACCTGATTACTTATTTAACTTGGTATTTCAATTGACAAGATTGATCTAACTTATCTAACCTACTAAATTACTGATTTAAAGATTCGCACTTATCAAGACTTTATATACCGAAGTCAGCAGCTGCTCGCAGCTGTCCGTATTCGTTTGCAGCCGTGATCCGCACACGGTGAACTCGCACAGTCTTCAGGGAGAGTGGGGAGTTACGATTCTACGTTCCGCATCACGACCGGAGGCTTGGCGCTAATAGGTATGCATACTTCAATATACCCACGTCGATATGTGGAAGACGTTATTTTTCCTCGTAATCTCTGGTCTTGTTCTAATTTGGTCCGTCTTGCAGATGCGCGAGGAATCTCAGGAAGTGCTGCGCACAGATCCCGTCCAGTCCACAATGGGCCGTGCAGTCGAGGTCGAGGTGGCCGCAATTATGTTGTCTTGGCACTCATTGGAGCTCGTGTCGCTCAAGAGATTGCAGTCGCTATGGGCCGGATACGGTCAGGTCTGCCAAGTGACCGCGCGGGCCAAAACTGCGGCGGCGGCAGGGCGGATGCGCGAAATGTACGGCGATATTAGTGTCGCGAGCGAGGATGGACACGACGTGTATGCGTTCATTCTCAAGCTCATCGCCCCGCCACCTACTTCATCCGGCACCGAAGATGAAGGCCATCTGCGTAAAATCATGAGCTATGAGGTCGAACAAAACTTCTACGGCTCCATTGCACTGCGCCTCGGAAGAGATCTGCCCCTAGCTCGTTGCATTGCTGTTACGCTAGGGAAACCTGGGTCTGATACACCCGAGGGCATGACCGCGATATTGATGACAGACCTCCGACCTCAATATCCCGTCGCGGGAGAGAAGAGAGCTGCGCTAAATAAAACACAGGTGCATGGTGCTTTGGATTGGTTGTCCAAGTTTCACAAGAAATCGTGGGAAATACTGCCCATGCCATTAGATACGCTGCTCCTACCGCCCCTAGAGGAATCAGAGAGGAGACGGCGGGGTGATGTGCCGGGGAATTCGGTCTGGTTAAATGGTGGTTATACGTATCTTGCAACGAGGCGGAAAGAATACGCCTCTCTTGCTGCCGACTTGGACTCCGAGTGGTCCTCAAAGCTCTGCGAACCTATTTCACCCCTTGGACGCTCTATCGCGGAGATGGTAGCTGGTGTTCTGACACCACGTGGGCGCGATCACGAAACACTTATCCACGGCGATGTGAAATCCGAGAATTTATTCACGACACACTCCGGTTCCGAAGTCGCATTCTACGACTTTCAGTACGTTGGCCTCGGGCTAGGGGTATGTGATCTTGCCAAACTATTCACATGCTCAGTGCCGATGCACATGCTTACGGACGACGATGGATCTGCCGAGCTAGGCATGGACGAGGGTGAGAGGAAGCTGCTGGAGCGATATCGTGGGAATCTACTCGCTGGGACTGACAAGACATATGACTGGGATACATTCGTTCGGCATTGGGAAACCGCTCTCGTTGACTGGCTTAGATTCCAAGCCTCGTGGGGATTCTGGGGTAATACAGAGTGGCTTGAAGCGCGTGTCAGGTCGATACTTAACGACCAAGGCTGGAAAACGTGGCTCCATGAGCAGCAAAGTTTCGTGGGGTAGGCTAGACTATTACAACATGTTAGACATATTTGCATTCAGCCCCTTTCAACATGCATTTGCATCGATATATATATATTGTGTGCCAACTCAAATTGAAACTATTCCCCAGATTGAGACCCCAAGGCAAATCTGCATGATATATAACAATAGCACAGGTGGGAATTTCTGGTTTTATAACTGTTGGCTTCGTCTAGAGGCACGAAAGCGCAGGCTTGTCACCCGGTAGACTAAGATTACTATATTCTCTGGGTATAAGCTACTTACTAATTTCGTCACAATGTATGCTGCCCGAACGCCCTAACATCCGATAATCGAATCAAAAAAAAGGAACCGACCAGAGCCTAAGCACTCCACTCGTCCCGGCCTAACCTGACGATATCGCTCTGCTCCAGAATCCAGTATTTGCTCGGCGCCTTGCCCTCAGCAGCCAGCAGCGCAGCCTTGACAGCGGCCCGCGCGACCACTTGGTCCTCTTGCGCGAACCTGTCCTGTGCGCCTTGGCCTATGTACGTCTTGACGTTGCGGAAGATGCCGTCGAGCAGGGCGCCGCCGCTGTGGGCCACTTCCCGCTTGCCTATCAGGAAGCCCGGGCGGAGGATGATGGCCTGCTTGAAGTCGAGCGCCTTGATCGCGTCCTCCACGCCGTTCTTCATCTTCGAGTAGGGCGCTATGCCGCCCAAGAGCCCGCGCGTGCCCGTGGACGACACGAAGACGAAGGTCGGGGTGCCGGCGGCGTGGGCCGCTTTCGCGAGCTCGATGTTCACTAGATGCGCGACGGGGAGATTAGTAATCGAGAATTACCAACGGCGACACCGGAAATTGGCGATTAATAATGGAAAAAACACATCCATGACTACCATTGGAAGGGTGGGTGCTTACGGTCGTGGTCGATCTTCCACTGGTTCTGTATGCCGCCGGCCTGCGCGCGCGTCGTCCCGAGAGCCGAGTATACCACAGCAGGGGCCGGGGAGAGCCCTGCGAACTGGGCGGCCCACTTCGTCGTGTCGGCTTCGATGGTCGCGCTAAGTTTCGCGGATGCCTCGGTCTTGGGCGCGCGGCGGGAGATGGTATATACGGTCTTACAGGCGTCGAGATGGAGGAGCGTCGCTAGGATCTGGTGGCCGACGAGGCCTGTTGAGCCGATGACAGCGGTGACGGACGTCATTGCAACAATACTATTCGTGAGTTGGAGGAGGGGCTGGGGTGTGTAGTTGATATGAACTGCCTTGATGTCTTGGTGTTGAAAGTCCTACATATATTGTATAGGTAGCTTACCGAGGTATCTTAGATAGGTAGATAAGCTATTGCCATCCCACCTTTTATGGGGCCACGATACCTGGGTGATGGAAAAGACCCACCCACTACTTGCTAGCGACATTATGCGTACAGGTTTCAGGGATTGCGGCCTACCCGGGAGGAAGGTTCCATATGATCGGCCTTAATTACCTAAGTAATCCCCGATATTCTTGGTAATCAAGCTTCTTTCATATTACCAATTAGAAAGCACTCCTCTGACAACCATAACTACACGTTTAACCAGATTTTCAAAATGAGTACTAAAATCTCTAGTAATTGTACTTGATCTAGAAATATGTCAAAACAATTAATGAGCTGTGTTTAATATAATCATGATTCATGATCCTGAGGCATGCCTGATTAGCCTACTTGGCATATATTGAGTTGAATAATAGATTCTCCAAAAGCTCGAATATTTATGAAAGGCTGCATCAGCTGCAATAGATACGCTCTAATTGACTTGGACTGCTTTGAACAATCAACGGAGCTAGTCAACTCACTTTACTCTTAGAAGGATAAGACTGCTGTGGTGTAACCCTTGCGGCATTTGCAACACCAAAGCTGACATGGAAACTCACTGTTCTTGTTTAATAGTCCACGGGGGTTCGTTATCCCGTCTTAGCTGTATATCGAACCTATGTTAGACCGGTTGGCTAGATGCCACATGATAATGCTAGCTTCAGCTGGGGTTGAGATCTAGGCCAACGTTCGAGATACACTATAATCACGATACGATATGTGCATGTCTATTGATACAGATGTGTCGGGCTCCCAGAAGGTCTATGGCTGCTAATGTGCGCAGAGTATTATCTTGCATCCGTTTGATCCTTGCGCTTAGGCCAACCATAGGACTGAACTTTTCGGTTGAAGGAACTGATCCTAGGTGTAGATATAACGAGGCGTAGGCGATGGTCCATAAGCACACAGATCTTGATCGCTGGCCATTGTTTTGAAGTGAGTAAACAGTAAGGCAGCACCGCAAAGAATTGCGGATTTACGGTCTCAATTTTCGTCTGTTAATCCCGAACCCCCTGCTGCTTCACGATTGATGCCTTGATTCTCGAGCCATATGTATCGGTTGCGGTATACAAAGTAAGGATAATGATTAACAGACATAACCTCGGTAATAAGTTGACTAACAATAAAGATGAGAGTATAGATAATACGTACAAGTTTCTATACGTCTCAGAAGATTTTTCAGGTGGCTAACTAAATTAAACACTTAGCGAAAGCACGAGCGAAAGTTACAAAGAATCAGCTTGAGAGGCTCAAGTCAAATATACCAGCTTACATCGGCTTTCCCAATCGGCTCCAGCTTGCCAAGTCGGTAGACAGGGATGAAAGCCGAGACGCTTGATAACCCTAGTAAGACAGGGGCTTCATTATGATTGATAGGCATTTTCCGGTACCTAATATATTAAAAGGGGAGTAAGTTTGTCAGCCCTATAAGGGTAAGAGAGGTATCGTCCCTTGCATAACTAGCTGATCTAGACGAGCCCTACAGTTATCATATGTGGACTTCGCTGGAGGAACACTGATATCTACACCATGATGCCTGAATTGGAGTGCTTTTTCGACCTACTATACAGCTCGCTCATGAAAATCTTAACACTCTTAAAGAAAGTTCCCACGGTTTACTAAAACTGCCGAACAAGTAGACATATTGTAAGTACTTATTAGGATAACATTGCGAGAAACATAAACGGCGACTTTAGACAACAGCAAGGGGAACTACTCCCTTCTCACTATCTACCAGACATAACCTTGTCGTGGTGGGTACCGCGGTACTTAACGACTGCTCTAGTGCTGATTTGATTTAGCATTTAACGGGCCGTCCCGGAAGACTAGACTGTATATCAGTAAGCCGCCTCCAGACTATCCCCAACATCTTCTGGTCTGATCAGAGTGGTAGATCTCTATGATATGGCGTTCATTGTGGCGTAAAGATATGGAACTCTGTAGAACAATGACTGTGAGAATGGTGTCATCTTCGCGGTGTGAGACTTCTGTCTCAAGATAGCTTCGGAGATGGCCACGCACTACGATTCCGTCTAAACATTGGCCTAAACGATCGAGACGTCGGCGACTACCGAAACAGGCATACGTGCGTGCGTAATCGAAGGGTTTTCTGTATATCTTTTAGTCTATCGATCACAGGGTTCTTATGAGTAGCGACGATGACGCCATCTAACTATGACACGATACACGCATAGACGAGAGAGAGCATCGTGGGGGCCGTGTCTTCCTTGGTTACTTTGTGTTATTTGGGTAACGGTCGTGAGTTATCAGCTATCAGTGCTTCAACGGGGAGATGCGGAAATAGCTCCGCTTGAAGAGGCTCAAACTTGACTATTAAAGGCTCCCCAAGCCACTACAATAAGGGAATAAACAGGAAACCAACACACTTATTGTATGGCAAGTTAGATTATCGTCTCGAGATTCAAGCTTCCTCGAGCTCACCAGTTCGCGCAGATACCAGCCCATCATGGTTGCAAATAGCTCTTCGCCCGGCGATTTCAAAAGGAACGAGTTTCCGGATACATCCACCATCAAAGATTCAAGCAATTATACTACTAAGAAGTTTGAAACTGGAGACTCCTCCATGGACGTTGCTATAATTGGTATGTCATGTCGAACTGCTGGCAGAGTTAATTCACCTGAGAAGTTATGGCAACTACTCCTGAACAAAAAGGATGCCTCTGGGGAAGTGCCTCAGCATCGATGGGAGCCATGGCTACGACGAGACTCGCGAAATAAGAAACAGCTAGAACAGACTGTGTCAAAAGGATATTTTATTGAGGACCTAGAGAATTTTGATGCGTCTTTCTTTGGCATCTCGCCTAAAGAAGCGGAACAAATGGATCCTCATCAACGGCTTGGGTTAGAGCTGTCCTGGGAGGCCCTCGAGGATGCTGGTATAGACCCTAAAAGTCTATCTGGCTCAGACACTGCCGTATATATGGGTTGCGACTCGGATGATTATTCCCGCCTTCTTCTAGAAGATATACCTAATATTAAGGCTTGGATGGGCATCGGAACAGCGGCCCATGGGATTCCAAACCGCATATCTTACCACTTGGATCTAATGGGCCCCAGTGAGCATTCCTAAGTTTTGTCTTCCCCTTTAAACCCAGCCCCCCTATACCCTACGACGCACACTTCAAACTAGTAGTTACTGACTCTTAAAACTTCATAGGCGCGGCTATAGATGCGGCTTGTGCTTCATCACTAGTGCCAGTTCATTTAGGCTACCAAGCCGTTCTTAACGAGGAGTCAGAAGTAGCGATTGTTGGTGGCGTTAACGTACTCTTGGCCCCTGCGTTGACGCGGATGCTTGGTAAAGCGGGTGCACTCTCCCCTGAGGGCATCTGCCGGTCATTCGATGATGCTGCCAACGGATATGCGCGGGGAGAAGGCGGCGCTGTCGTGATTTTATAGAAACTCTCCTCAGCCATCTCTGACGGCGACAAGATACTCGCTGTGCTCAAAGGCAGTGCCGTAGCACAGGATGGGAAGAAGAACGGCATCATGGCCCCAAACACCAAAGCCCAGGCACTGGTTGGGAGATGGGCCCTTCAGCGCGCCGGCATAGATCCCCTTTCAGTGGCTTACGTTGAGGCACACGCAACATCGACACCTTTGGGTGATCCCACCGAGGTATCGGCAATCGCGTCCATCTACGGTGATGGCGCGGGAAGACTAGTAAACAACCCGGTCTACCTTGGTTCTATCAAACTAAACGTGGGTCATCTCGAGGCAGCAGCAGGAGCGATAGGTCTTGTGAAGGCTGTGCTCGCGGTGAACAAGGGCCAACTGGCACCACAAGCTCGGCTGAACAAGCTGAATACCCGAGTCGACTGGGAAAAATCGGCATTACATGTCGTTCGCGATGCCATGCCATGGCCGAAATCAGAAGGCCCCAAGAGAGCAGCCGTTTGCTGTTACGGCTACGGTGGCCACAGTATCCTATGCGTTGATAAAAGAGGCGCCTATTTCAGTAGGCCATGTTAGAACAGAGGAACCCATGGGCCCGGTCGTACTTGTGCTGTCATCGCCACACCAGAAGCGGCTAATAGAACATGCTAAAAGACTGGCGGCGTGGCTAGACTCTCCCGAGGGAGCAGGCCACAGCCTAACAGATATCGCCAACACTTTGGCTCAACATCGTAGTCACCATGACTACAGAGCAGCATTCGTCGTCGAGACACGAGAGGAAGCAATCAGTGCTCTAAACGACTTCACCGCTGATCCCCACGTTGAAAATCAAAACATCGTGCAACGAAGGGTGCTAGGCTCCCCCGCGAACACTCCCATCTGTATGGTATTCTCCGGCCACGGAGCTCAATGGAAAAACATGGGAATAGAGCTGTTGCAGAACCCGATATTCTTTCGCGCTATCGAAAAGCTGGACAAGGTCGTACAAGAGGAAGCGGGGTTTTTGGCTATCGAGTCTCTCCAAGCTGGCGACTTCGACACGGCGGATCGGGTCCAAATCTTGACGTATATCATTCAGATTGGACTGTATGAAGTACTCGTATCTCAAGGCCTTGTACCCCAAGCTGTCATCGGGCACTCGGTGGGAGAAATCGCGGCCTCGGTTGTCGCGGGCTGTCTAACCCGTGAAGAGGGTTTACTTGTTGTGGCACGACGCGCTAGGTTGTATGCTCAATTGCGAAATGAAATATCTGGCGCCATGAGCTTGGTAAACATGCCTTATTCAGATGTGGCGGAGGAACTCCGCGGGAGACAAGACCTAGTCGCGGCCATCGACTCATCCCCTTCGACGTGTGTGGTGAGCGGAGAAGCCGGCAGCGTGGCGACGTACGTCGAAGACCTGAAGGCGCGCAATATCAAGACTTTCCGTGTAAATACAGACGTTCCTTTCCACAGTCCGATGCTCAACCCATATATGAAAGCCCTAGAGGAGGCGTTAGACGGCGCTCTTTCTCCTCAGCGTGCCGCCTTGCCGGTATACTCTACCTCCAATGCTGATCCTCGGACGACGGTCCCCAGAGATATCGAGTACTGGCAAACTAATACAGTCTACCCCGTTCTGCTCAAGTCAGCTGTTAATGCCGCTGCTGAAGACGGATATCGTGTTTTTATTGAGATATGGGCACACCCTATCGTCCTTAACTCCGTGGATGACACACTGCTGGATAGGGGGTTGACTGATGAGGATTTTGCGACAATACCTACGATGAAGCGTGATTCTCCCGCTCTAATGAGCATCAACAAAGCAGTAGCGAATGCATATACTGCAGGAGCAAGCATCAACTTAGAGGCCAAGTTCGGCCATAAGAGAAACTGGTGTCGCGAAGTTCCCGGTACACCCTGGCTACATAAGCCTTACTACAGGCAGGTTGAAGCTAGTGCTTCCGGCCGAGTGGAGGTGCACGATGTCGACAAGCACACACTACTAGGACCTCGCACCGCCGTCGCGGGTACTGATACCGTTATCTTCGCTACTAAACTCGATGATAAGACGAAGCCATATCCAGGCACTCATCCGCTGGACGGGACTGAAGTTATTCCTGCCGGTGTCTACATCAACACGTTCTACCATGCTACTGGCGCGTCATCCCTTACTGACATACAACTGCGTGTTCCAGTGTCGATGGGTCCAGACACACGTAACATCCAAGTCATAGTTGAAGGAAATAGTATTCGAGTTGCATCAAGTGCAGAGGTCAAGGCTGACGACCCTGAGCAAACATGGGTTTCACACAGTTCGGCACATTTGGCCCGAGAGAAGGCTATGGACGGCGAGGAGAAGATTGACATTGGGATGATTCAAAAGCGAATTGGAACCATCCTACCTAATACCTTCGCGACGGACTACCTCGCCAAGATAGGCGTCGAGGGAATTGCCTTCCCATGGCAAGTCGTCGAACACTACGGAAACTCGAAGGAAATGATGGTCAAAGTGGACATGGACCCCGCCGTACAGGTGCTTCCCTGGGACGAATCCTCATGGTCGCCTCTACTCGACGCGGCGACATCGGTTGGGTCCGCGATATTCTTCAACGACATCAAGCTCAAGATCGTGTCGGGAATCGACCGCGTCGACATCTGCTCTTCCAAGCCGCCGCCCAAGATCGGGTATCTGTTCATCGAGGACACGACTGACGCCAAAAACCCCGCAGCGGACGTGAGCGTCCTAAACGAGCAGGGGCGCCTGCTGGCCAAGTTCACGGCGATGAGGTTCTCCGAGGTCGAGGGGGTGCGGGGCGTAAGCGGCGGCGTCGACAGCCTCGTCCACCGCATGGCCTGGGTGCCGCCCAAATTCTCAGAGACGGTCCGCGAGCTCGGCGATGTAGTGCTGGTATCTTCTGATCTAGAGAGATTCGCGAAACAGATACAACCACACGCAAAAACGCTGTTCGAAGCGACTTCCGCAACGCAAGTTTAAGAACAAGCAGAAAAGGCTATCCACATCTTAGCCAAGAGCGGAAGCACCGTAATCTTCGTCCCGCGCAACGTAGAATCCCTCAACGAGGTACCAGACGCAGCCGAGGAGCTCATCTGGGAAGCGACAACTCTAGTCAAGTTCATAGCGAACCACTCACTCGCCTGCAAGCTGTACATCGTCACCAACGGCGTGCAAACCGGGCAGACAGCCACCGGCCTCGCGCACGCCCCCTTCTACGGCCTAGCCCGCATCATTGGGTCGGAGCACCCAGACATCTGGGGTGGTCTCGTCGACACTGACACTGACGGCACATTACCACTCATGGCGATAAAATACGTCCAAGACCAAGACGTGCTGCGCATGGTAGACGGCCTGCCACGCAGACCCATCATGCGCCCCTTCACCGGCGACTTTCTCCACAAGCCGGGCTCCACGAAGACGATCCTGCCCACCCCCGAGGGAACATACCTCATCGCCGGCGGACTAGGCGACCTCGGCCTCGCGACCTGCGCCTTCCTAATCGCAAAGGGCGCCCGCCGCATCGTGCTCGTCTCCCGCCGCGGCCTGCCCCCCACGGAGCCAATGGCCGGCCCTCGCCGCCTCCGACGCGCAGATGAAAGGAGTCATCGACCAAATCCACGCCTTCGAGCGCCTCGGCGCCACGATCCACGCCCTCGCCGTCGACGTCTCCCACCCCTCAGCCTCATCCACCCTCTTCGCGGCCCTAGATCGCCTTTCGCTACCGCCCGTGCGCGGCGTGCTGGGCGGCAGCCTCCTCCTCGAGACTCGCCGCGCCGCCTACGCCACCGTCTTCGCGCCCAAGATCGCCGGCGCGCTCGCGCTGCACGCCGCCTTCCCCCCCCCTCCGGGACAGACCCCCTCGACTTCTTCGTGCTGTACTCGAGCATCGGGCAGCTGGTGGGCACGGAGGGGGCAGGCCGCGTACGCGTCCGCCAACGCGTTCCTGGACGCGCTGGCGACGCACCGCCGCACGCGCGGGGACAACGCGGTGGCGTTCCCGTTCACGGCGTGGAGGGGTATGGGGCTTGTGCGGGACCTGGCGTTTCTGGACGACGAGTTGCGGAGTAAGGGGGTTGGGGGCATTACGGCTGACGAGGCGTTTCGGGCCTGGGAGCATGTGGGGAGATTCGATGTTGAGGGGGCGGTTGTTACGAGGGTGCGTGCTGTTGAGGAGGGGGACCCGGCGCCGTTGGGGATTCTGGAGGACGTGGTTGTGCGGAGGCATGCGGCGGCGGCGAGGGTGGCGCCTGGGGCCGTGGAGCAGGGCCGGGATGCGGCGGCGGCGGCCGGCGGTCCGCCGGTGGAGAAGGGGGATAGGCAGCAGTGGCTCACGACGAAGATCCGCGAGTGCATTGCGGCGGTCTGGATGATTCCGGATATTGACGAGATCGATATCCGCAAGCCGTTGTCTGACTTGGAGTCGACAGTGTGATGACGGTTGCTTTGCGCCAGAAGCCACAGACGGCCTTTAAGATCAAGGTGCCGGCAACATTGACCTGGAATCATCCTACTGTCAACCATTTAGTAGCATGGTTTCTCGCATCTATAAAGGATTAGGTACAGACATTAAGCTAGGACGATAGTTATAGAGAGGGATTTGGCCGGTGGAGCAATAAAAGGTTGTGTATGGGACTGTAATATGAAAACGGTAGAATATACCAGATTTATGATGGAACACGAAATATATTTCGATTCAACTATCCAAAAGTCCCAGGGTTAGCATACTGCAGTAGTTGTTCGAGTCTCGATCCTAGACGGTCTGATTAGCCGCGTGCGCTAATTTCTTAAATGAGATAAACTATCATACTTCACTTTCAAAATATCTCTGAGCTCGATTTCTAGCTGCCCTTTGCAGCCGCAAACTTATATGGGTGTTGGGTCGAACCATGTGCATGAATACCGTGATTCTTAGTCATTTTTGTTGAAATGGTTAGATATTGCCATGCTCCTTCTGAATTTGAAACTTAGGATGCTTATGGACAAAGACGGACGCTTCATCTCATCATGCCTTTTGGAGTACGACATCAATGTCTATCTAAGTGGAATCGAGGGCGTCCTAAGGCTGGAGGAGTATACGCTGTTGTGGGTGAGCGAGGGATACTTAGGTTGGTGAAGACTGAGCTATAACCAAAGATAGGCGCATGACTTGGTAGAGTAGTATATATTCTATTCCCATCTACAAACAGGTATCAGTTTACAACAAATCTCTATCCAATGGTAGGATAGTGGCTCGCCTGCTCGAGCTCATATGTATGTACTCCCGAAATCGCCATTCCTCTAACGGCCGTGCCTATATTCAGACGCATAGATCCGAAAATGTGTAATGTTGAATGTTGAATGCTGGTTTAGTCCGGCTCCGGGTTTAAGAAAGGCTCGACTCCTGCGCTGCCGTAGTATCAGATGCGTAGTCCTCATGAGCTTCCATTAGCGCCCGTCTTCCCTTCCGTCTTCTCTAGGTAATTGACCAGGTCCGCAATAGTGCAGACTTTCAGATTCCATTTCCTCGCGAAGGCAATGCACCCCTCGCCCCTCAGCATGCCCGGATCCCGGCGTATGGCCTGCCCAGCGATCTCAGCGCCGTCGTCGACGATCTCGCATATGGCGGCGGCCTCGGCCTTACCGGCGAGGCGGCAGAAGTCGATGGCGGCTTCCGTATGGCCCCTCCGCACGCGCACGCCGCCCTGCACGGCGCGGAGAGGCAGCACGTGGCCGGGGCGGCGGAAGCTGGCCGGCGTCGCGGCGGGGTTGGCGAGCTGTCTGACGGCCAGGGCGCGGTCGTGGGCGCTGATGCCTGTGGTGACGGAGGGGTCGGCAGAGTCGACGGAGATGGTGTAGGCGGTGCCCCGCGGGTCCTGGCTGTTGGGCACCATCTGTGGCAGCTCGAGTTGCTCGGTGCGCGCGGGTGGTATGGGCGCGCAGACGTAGCCCGACGAATGCCGGACGAGGAAGGCCATCTGCTCGGTGGTGACGTCTTCGGCGGCGATGATGAGGTCGCCTTCGTTTTCCCGGCCTGGGTCGTCCATGACTACAATGAATTCGCCATTGCCTGCGCGGAGAACGCTCGTTAGTCTTGACTGATACAACTGATGTAGGCGAGAATCATCATAGGAAGAGGGACAGAGACGTACGGAAGGCGGCAATGGTGTCCGGTATGCTGTCGAACTCGTTATGGTCAATTGAAGCTGAAGGCATGTTTCTATAATTGCTAATTGCTTTAGAGGGTAGTGTGACCGTTCAATTGAGTTCGAGGTCGGATGTCGTCTGGAAGAGGGCTGTGGCAGGATGGACGATTTGCTGTTCCGGACTTTCTTGAAAGCAGATAACTGGGCTGGCTGACTATGGCACAATGGAGATCGGAGAGATATCGGGCTGGAGGGAGCTGAGTGAGAACAGATAGTATAGTAGGTAGTAGTAGGTAGCACCTATCTATCTACCTAGGTAGTCATTGACTTGGTGCGTGAGTAGGCGAATGGACAGATTTCTAACACATTAGTCTTCGAATCTCACCGTTGTACATATTATCTAAGAGGCAGTCTAGTGATGAGTGTGCATCATGGTACGCGACCTAAACTTATCCATCGATCTACCAGCTTACTGGAATCACATGCGGGGTGTTTCGCCCCGCGCCTCAGCTGCCTCAGCAGGGCGCAAAGCCACCTACTATGTACTATGTAAGTCAGTGGCGACTCGCTACAGGATACCTAGGCAGCGCTAATTACTCGATGACTAGCGCTGACAAAGCCGGCGACTCAGTGACCAAGCCGCCCGAACCCTCGGCCCTCGGGGATGCACCGGTGTCTGCAGCGAGACACACTACTACTACCTGCACCTGCATGGTTTCCGAATCGCTGGTCCTATTCCTCTGTTGATAGCCGAGCAAAACTAAAACGTTCCTGCATTCTCTAGGCTAACTAAAAACTTCTAGATACAATACCAAGCTTCTGCGGGCGCCACACATATTGTTTGCCGGGACCGATCTCCTGTAGGCTGTACCGACGTACAATCGATACTGATCTAGGCTAGTAATTATGCAGTGTGGGTAGTCTAACCAATGATAACTTTGTCGAGGCTCAATCCAACTTCAATCCTGCCTTTTTCTTGATCTCGACTGGGAGGCACGGAGAGAGGACAGCTAGAGCCCGGGAGTCGAGATGGGGCCACAGATCATCTCAAGACAGAATGCTCGAGTTTTACATCGAATAACCCGGCAATGCGCCGCGACCAAACCAATCACACACATCTCGAGAAGCATCACACCATCACCGCAAAGGCCAGCCCCCCGCCTCTTCTCCTCGACGCCCGCCCAGCGCAGCAGCGGCACGTCACCACCGCCTGCGAGCCCAGCAGACCCGACCTTCACCACCGTCTCGCCCGACGAGGTCTCCCACTTCGATGCGCTCGCCTCCTCCTGGTGGGACCCCCAGGGCCCCTCGCGCATCCTCCACCTCATGAACCCCCTACGCCACGACTTCATCCGCGCCTGCCGCGCCTCCGTGCCGGACTCGTCGCCGTCGACGGGACTGCGGTACCTCGACGTCGGGTGCGGCGGCGGCATCTTCGCCGAGTCGGCCGCGCGCCTAGCCTCCACCGCCTCCGTGACCGCCATCGACCCCAGCCCCGCCGTCCTCGCCGTCGCCCACGCGCACGCGCGCCGCGACCCGTCCCTGCGCACGAAGCTGCGCTACCACAACGCCGCCGTGGAAGCGCTGCCGGTGCCCGCGGACGCGGCGCGCGACGGGTACGATGTCGTCTCGGTCTTCGAGGTCGTCGAGCACGTCGCGAACCCCGCGGCGTTCCTGGACCGCGTGGCGCCGTTCGTCCGGCCGGGCGGATGGCTCGTGCTTAGCACGATTGCGCGCACGTGGACGAGCTGGTTGACGACGAATGTGATTGCCGAGGATGTGCTGCGGATTGTGCCGCGGGGGACGCATGATTGGAGCAAATATATCAATGAGGCTGAGCTGAGGAGCCATTTTCTTGAGAGCAGGACGGGGTGGGCGGAGCCGAGATGCATGGGCGTGGTCTATGTGCCTGGATTTGGCTGGAGGGAGGTCGCTGGGAGCGAGAAGATTGGGAACTACTTCTTTGCCGTCAGGAGACTGCCTGAGTAAAGAGGTGTCATTGCTTAATATGGCCTCCCGTGGCCTGCGCCTGACTGCCCAGGAATAGTATTGTACGAGACGATCATCTACATTTTTAATCGCCAATCAAATATACCCTGGATGGCTCTGTTTAGAGACTGAGAAGCTCTCTGGATCAAGCTTTGCGCTGCTTTAAATAGATTGCAGTGCCTTCCATTCAGAAGAAGCCGATATCCTGCAAACTATCGGGTTGCAACCTAATATCCAATTACTCCAACCTGCGACAGTCGTCATGTTCTATGCTAGACGGGCCTCAAGGTCTAGGGGATGCCGTTGATAACTTGGTCGGTATTATGAGCCTGGCTAAGCTAATGACTGAAGAGCATGGTAGTGTCCGGATAAGACAACGTGTTTGGTATGGGTGTTATAAAATATAAAGGTGATTGCAAAAGCTAAAATATAACGTCCGAGTCTTTCCACTAGAGCTAAGCTTAGATGTCGATCCGCATTCACTTGAGCTAGCTATCGGGTACTGAACATATATAGACCTACTCCAATTCTACTTACCAGGTATGCGGCACTTAGATACTACCTAGTCTAGAGGCCATGCCGATCTGCAACCACAACAGCGTTAGATAAGATAACCCCGAACGAATACTCGAATGAGCTCACCTATAAGAGATATGGCGACATATAGTCAAGTCTTTTCCCACCTAGACCGATGCACATCTCCAGAGGTCCCCAGTCTTGATAAGCAGTAAGTGGGGTACTGTAGCAATGGGTAACGATGCGGGCGAGCCTCTTATAGGATTGTGTGTAGGTTCGTTGGTGCATGGTTAATTCCATTTGAAATCTACAGGTTTTCTTCGTAGCGAGCGGTGTTTTGTGGTGTGCGTTGTGTTACTTACATACCTACTCACTAGATCATCGTGGCTCAATTCCCTAAGACCTCATGGAGATTAGCACACCGTCTTCCCACGGAACCGACACGGACAAGCGGTCAGCCAGTGCCGTGAAGGTTGACGATGTTCCCGATGTGAACGATGGCGCGTATGGAACAGCCGTTGCCGACAACGGCAATGTCATGGACGATGGACTTCAGCGGGGCTTGAAGAACCGGCATGTGGTGAGCATGAATCTTCCTTCAAAGTGACTTACGATCAGTTCATAGATTAATATGTATTCAGCAAATGATCGCTTTTGGCGGCGTGGTCGGCGCCTCGATATGGTACGGCACGGGATCCGTGGTGGCGTACAGCGGCCCCGTCGGCGCCCTCATCAGCTTCATCATCGTCGGCGTCGATGTCTTCTTCGTCATGCAGAGTCTCGGCGAGATGGCCACGCTATTCCCCGTGCAGGGCGCCTTCATCGAGCTCGCGGGCCGCTTTATCGATCCCGCGATTGGCTTCAGTCTCGGCTGGAACTACTGGTATCAGGTAAACAGTTTCTATTTATCTAGTTTATCTGATTGATTCATATGCTCAAATTTCGATCAGTGGGTCACGAACATCGCGAACGACTACAACAATATCTCCCTCGTCCTCGGCTTCTGGGCGACGCCCGTGCCGTCGTACGGGTGGATCTTGATCTTCTGGGCTCTGTTCCAGGGCACGTCTCTCCTCGGCATCGTGTTCTACGGCGAGATGGAGTTCTGGCTCGCTGCGTGGAAACTGTTCACTGTGCTCGGCGGATTCTTGGTGGCCATATTGGTCAATACCGGTGCTATAGGCGGTGAGTATATTGGCTTCAGGTATTGGAGAGACCCGGGCGTCATCGCGCATGGGATCAACGGCTTTGGAAAAACCTTCGTCTTGGCGGCGGTTTACTATTCCGGGACGGAAATGTTGGCTATGACCGCGGCCGAGAGCAAGGACCCGAAGAAAGATCTGCCCAGCGCCATTCGACAGACCTTCTGGAGAATACTTATCATATTCATCGGATTGGTGTTCTTCGCCGGCATCATCGTGCCTTATAACAGTCCAGATCTCCTAACGGCAACTAGTAAATCGGCGCTCTCGCCTTGGACCATCGCCTTAGTGAACGCGGGATGGGGCGGTGCGGGAAACCTGGTGAACGTGGTCATGATAACTGCGCAATTCAGCTCGGTCAATAGCGCCATCTACGTGGCTTCGAGAAGTCTCGTTGCTCTCGCGCATCAGGGGCGCGCGCCGTATTTCTTTGCGAAAACAACTAAGAACGGCGTCCCCGTCAGATCTATTGTGTTCTCCAACACGCTCGGGCTCATCGCACTTCTCAATGTCGCTTCTAGCCCCGGCAAGGTCTTCGGCTACCTAGTCAGCATTTCCGGGGCCGCGACTTTCGTCGCGTGGGCCGTCATCGGCGTCACTCACTTACGGATCCGTAAAGCTTGGGTTCTTCAGGGATACAGCGTTGACGATTTGCCTTACAAGGCCTTGTTCTATCCGTATGGGACGTGGTTCGTAGTGCTTCTCAACATCTTCCTGGTGTTCATCTCGGGGTATTCGGTGTTCATTGGAGGATTCGCGGCTGTAGATTTCGTCTTTGACTATATCGTCATTGTCATCTTCACTCTGCTTTTCCTGTTCTGGAAAATCTTCAAGAAAACCAAGATGGTCTCGTTGGCGGAGGTTGATCTTGTGACGGGAAGGCGGGAATATCTTGTCCGCAGTCCAACTCACTCGGACGGAGAGGGCAATGAGAAAATATCGAGACCACCTTGGTACATAGTCGCTAGGAGGTTCTTGACTGGTTAATTTAGTAGTATTTTCGACTTTAAGAACGACTATTACGACGATTTCTTCACTCTCTTGTCATCTTGATAGTATAGCTTGTGAACCCCATAAATTGTGTTAGCGTCTCTACCGGCTCTGCATTCATGTATCACCTTCTTATCAATCACCGTCATAAGCGATATCTCGACATCACGATGTATTCTTCACAGGCTTACGCCGTAGTGTTGGGACGATCACTCACTTAATTTGGCAGAAATGGAACCGGAATAACTTCATTACCGAAGTCGTATTACACATCCAGATCCAATCCGCGCGGGCGCCGAGCCCGCCTCCAACTGCGCCGACAGTAGGCGCCTCCGCCACACCCGCTCACCCCGTGCGACACATCGCGCAAATGGAGCAAACGGAACCCCCGCCCTACGACGGCGGCACTGAAGGCCCCGACGCGAACGACATCCTCCACCCCGTCATTCTCGTGCTCGCGGGACGGCTGATCCACTCGGAATCCGCCAGCCTGCCGGTCCTGTACGAGCTAGACCATGACGTGAACTTCCTGTCCAGGGCCGACCACAAGGTCGTGTTCTCCCGGCACGAGCCGCGCGTGCGGACTAGCCTGCACGGCGGCATCCGCACTAGCAGCTACCAGAGACATGTCTTCAACCTCGAGAGCCCGCACGCGGTCACGTCGACGTCGCGCTATGCCTTCTTCCTTACCTCGGTGTCGCGGAAGGCCTTGGGGAACGTGGGGCTGAAGAAGAGCTCGGTGCCTAGAGCCGGTTTTAAGGTGCTGCAGATCAGCCGGGGTAGTGAGGACGACGAGTTGTTCGAGATCACGCGTAAGGATGGCAGGTATGAGTGGTGGGATGCTGAGGGGGGAAGGGTGGCTATTGAGGATAATGCGAATGGGCTGGTGAAGATGATCATTACGACGGCACTGCCGAGACAACGAGCAGATGGTTGGTGTTTATATGTTCATGATTGTTTACTTTTAGCCGAATGGCGGTTTTGGTGTTTTGCTAATATCTTAACTGTGCAGTATGTGCTTCACGACTGATTCCTTGCTACTCGTTTATCATCATTCCTAAGTTTATCTTGTGGTCTTGTGTGATAACCTGGGACATAAGTTATCGGAATCCCCCTTATACACTAACATATCCTAGGTTCTCGTTGCAACGTGGTGCCTCCGGTTATGGCATGATGCAGTCATGAATGAAGACACATCACTGTTCGGTGGTGGTAAGGTCGCGAATCGTCATCTACCAACGTGTGTGTGCTAAGTCACTGTCTAGTTAAGAAGAAGCTAGGCATTAGGAAATGAGATAGGCCATAGCGACCAAGACCAAGTGACCAGGATGTGATTGAGAAACCTGTACTTGCCATTGTACGAGCCGAATGGAAGCGCTTTAAGTCAATAGACGTTGCTACATAGGGGTGAGCGTTATAGAATAGCGAATAGGATATGCAAGCAAGTTCTCTAACTCAAGACGTAGAGATAGTGATTGTGATATTGAACATTAACAAACTCATAAGTGTTAGACTTACTACCATTTGGGGGGGAAGGGGTTATTTTATTCGGCAGTACTTGAGCAGTGTATCAAGGGAAACGGAACCGCCTAGATCAATCCAGTAGCCGCGGGTATTTTGAAGTCCCTGCCAAGATTCTGCTTAAAATTCCATTGCATATCTATCTATCACTCTCGCCCGACCCCCAAGCCCGACCTCCGTAGCGATGAAGAGCGTCGGTGAGAAGAGAGGGAACAGATCTTCAAATACATTGTAAATCGAACCCGCCGCTCACCAAATAGGCCCTGTTTCGTTAACCTTGCAATGGAGAATGTCGAGAAACGCTGGGTCGAGTAGGCCATCTAGAATGAGAAGTGCAATTCGCGTGGTAGCCGGAGATGGAAGCACGCTACGGACCCCAAACATATTACAGAGTGAGCTGCCCACAGTCGCCGGCCGTATTGAAATGCGCAATGCCATAGCTAATCATACTTCCTTGACGTTAAGTTCATGGCAGGTCGTCAGAGTGACCGGAGGCTCTTGGAGGCTGTTGATCATCCGGGGGGCTTGCGTCGCCATGAGGGAATAAAGACCAATAAGAGGCAGAGGTACGCCAGAAAACGCCTGTGAGAGGATTCGAAAGCGGCATCCTAAATGATAACCGAATCCTAAAATAGAACTACTTTTCACCGTCGTGAGGTCGTTGGGAGGTCGCCACCGACTAATCACCAACACTACACTCTACCATTCTAGATAACTTGATAGGACTTCGCCGATCCTGCATCCATTTATGGACAGATAATCACGTGTTCTAATGGAACATTCTTCTTTGGGGTATAAGTGCCGCGAATCTACCCCGCCAGAGCCTTTATGGACCATGATGGGTATCAATTGAATAAACGAACACCGTCAAGCACGAATGCTAGGACCGCGTGGAGCTAGCAGGCGGCATGCCTCATCAGAGGCAGGCGACGAAGACAGGCTGCGCTTATATCAACGACAACTTCATGATCGTGACTATGAAGTGCGCTTACTGGAGTTACAAGAATCCTCGAGCCCGGGCGGCCCAGAATCTGGGCAGGCATTCACTTGTCGACTACAGTACTTTTCGCTGAAGGACTTTGCACAATATGTTGCGTTATCCTACTGCTGCGGCGACTTGCCCAATACGAGAGATCTCGTTATCGAAAACGCCAAAATCCTAGTCTCGGAGACCCTTCTGTCGGCCTTGGAACAGCTATGGCGGATGGGCCATACTCGGATCTGGGTCGACTATCTATGTATCAACCAAGATGACAATGACGAGAAAAACAGCCAAGTGCGCATGATGGACATAATATTTTCTAAGGCCGCGACTGTCTTCGCTTGGCTTGGGACTGGGGATCACGATTCTGACATGGCCATGGCGGTTTTGGGGGCTTCGAGACCAACTGAACAGTTTGAACCACCCGAGGAGATAGAGATAGCCTGCGATGCCGTCGTCCGTCTCCTCAGCCGACCATACTGGACTCGATGCTGGGTGATCCAGGAAATCTGCGTGGCAAGATCTCCAATTATCGTCTGTGGTGCGCGGTCTGTGGCTTTGAGCACCATATTAAACCGACTAGACACACTAGGCACCTCAGCACCCGCCCAGTATGCCCAGTACCTCATCTCACCACTCCGCCAAATGCGATACCGAGAGCAAAACAAAGCGAGCGCTCTCGCAAACATTAATCTTATCCCTCTCCTAGTTTTGAGTCGTAGATCTCTCGCCAGCGATCCTCGAGATAAACTTTATGCGCTCCTCCCCCTAGCAAAAGACGGCCGCACACTAATACCTACTCCTAATTACTCACAGACTGTGGAGCAGGTCTTCTTTGACACTGCTAGATGCACCATCGAGGGTCACGACAGGACCGATATTATACTACTTGCCCATCGGACCCGGGGTGTGCGGGACTTGCCGTCTTGGGCGCCCGACTGGGCGAATGTGCATTCCCAGCCACCTCCGTGGGTCTTGGAGATTTTACATGAAAGGTTCCCGCCACGCGTGGTCCATAATAAGATCCATGGGAAAGCCCTTCAGGTGCAAGGCATTCGATATGATACGATTGTAGATCTCCTCGACTACACGGCATATGAGACCGAACGTGCCATTAACGGACCTGACCCTGGTTATCCCGACTCGGAGAGCGTGATATCTAATTTATATATGGGCTTGACAATAGGTGCCGAAGATCAATTCCATCAAGTTACAGTAGTGCGTGTATTGTTAGGCATGTGTCATGAAGGCAATGGGTCGATCGCCTCTCAACGACCTTCCCGCCTAAGAAATTGGTTCCGTCATAATGCTAATAGATTCATCGGAGGAGCGACTCTTAAACGGCACCTCGAGATATGCATGGAAACATTGAGCAGGGGGATTAGTACCATGGGTACCTCTGCTAATATCGATACCCGTGAGCAAACGCAGTCGGCGATAGAACAAGGTTTCGAGAGATTGGAAAGACTACGCATGGTGTTCGCGCCGACGTATCGCAGAGGGCTCAGAATTGTGTACCGAGACGCGAAACGAGGCGATAAGATATATTTTTTGCAGAACTGCCCTCTTCCTGTCATCTTACGCCGGAAAACAAGTGGGAAAATGACCTTCGTTGGTGACATCTTCGTGTCAAAGCGCTTTATGCAGATGATAAAGAGTGTTCCTATCGGTTCAATGGAGGCCGTCTATATAGAATGAAGAAATGTGCAGACAAGGCAGAAGACGTAGACTAGCGCAGGAGGTGATTATTAGCCTTGAGGAGGGCACTTCTCGAATCATAGGTTTGGGGTATATGTGTAGCTAACCTTCATAGTGAAACATAACAAGGGAGCTACCCAAGTCTCCCATCTCTTCCGTGTTGGTAGTCTCGTCTAGTATCTCTAGGGCTTCCTCTTGTATAAGTCAATCTCACTATCTTTTTCCTCGTAGACAACGCTTCTCCTCATTGTAGTCATACGCATAAATTTAGGCAAAATTCTAATTTGACGACGTTTCACTTCCTTTTTGTCGTGGAGCGAGTGCGGTTATTCTACAATACGTACACGTATATAGACTAGACTAAATTGAGACTCGCGCGGACAGAGACCAGATAGGGAGGACGGTGGGCCATTACCACATTATCCGACACAACTATTATTTCTCCACTTTCTTGATTTCGCAAATACCGTACGTCACAAATACCCAAGTACTATGTTGCAAATACTATATATGTTGAACCAATGACCTGACAGGACCTGCACGTACGCACTAGGTGCGTACGACCAGGACCTTGACTAGGACCCTTATCAGGTAACTGAATAGATAAGGAATACAAGGACCTACTAGGATCCACAAGACCCACAGGTCCCACGCACACACACATGTAAATAACCTGTGTACAACCCTTTTAGTTGTACTTTTTTTTATAAAATATATATACAAATTAATATAAAATTTAAAAACTTAAAAATAAACTTTAAACTTTATAAATTATTTTAAATTTTTATATATATATATATATAAAAAGTTTTATTAATATTAATTAATAATTATAAAATATAATTATAAATTAACAAAATAAAAAAATAAAGCTTAATTATAAAATAATTTTTATATTAAATTTTTTATTTTTTATATAAAAAATAAATTATTATTTATATTAATTAATAAAAAAAAAATTAAATTAATTATTAAATAAAAAAATTTAATTATTATAAAATTAAAAACTTTTTTTATATAATATTTAATTATTTTATATAAAAATTAATAAAATTATAAACTATTTTATATATTTAATTTTTTAATTATTTTATTTATTTATTTTTTTATTTATTTTTTTATTTTTATTTTTATTACTTTTTATAATTATATTAATATTTATAATATAAATAATAATAATAATAATAGTTATAATAGTTTATAATAATTATTTTAAATTTATTTTTATATAAAAATATAATTAAAAAAAATAATATTAACATTTTTAAATAAAAAAATAAAATTAACTTTAAATATTAAAATTGTTGGTTCAATGGTCGTACGTACAGCCTTCGCAGTACGTACAGCCTACAGTTTGGAGTACTGTAGACGTACAGTCCAGTCAACTGTACGGCACGTGACCCACACAGCCCTATATAGCCTGTACTGTAGCCCACACAACCTACAAACCTAGACTTACAGAATACAGTATTTTTGACCCTTCGTTCGACGATCCTGTGACCCCCTCGGCGTATAGTGGCCATGGCCCGTACGATGTACTCTTTGGTAGTACAGCTAATCGACAAAAATATTATTATTAATTTAAACAATTTAATTATTTTAATATAAATGTTAATATATTTTATATAATATTTAAAAAAATATATATAATTAAAAATTAAAAATAAACAGTTTATATAAATATTTATAATAAATTTTAAAAATTAAATAAAATTTATATTTATAAATATTAATTATATATTTAAATATATTTTTATTATATTAATTAAAAATAATAATAAAAATTAAAATATATAAAATTATATATAATAATAAATTTATATATTTATTTAAAAAATTTAATAATAATAACAATAAAAAATCAAATAATAATATATTTATTAAAATAGCAGTATTAGTTATAGTTAATATATATTTAAATTTTTTTTATATAATTTATTATTTATTTATTAAATAATTACCTATATTTTGTTATATATAATATTAATAAACTGCTAATAAACTTATATAACTTTTATATATATATTATATATATAAAGATTTTTTTTTAAATATAAAAATAATAATAATATTATATAATTATAATATTATATTTTGCTTTAGCTTTATTATATATAATTAATTATATAAAACTAAATTAATATTAATTAATAGTTATATTAACTTTTTTTATTTAATAGCAATATATTATAAATTAGTAAAATTTAAAAATAAAAACTAATTAAAATAACTTTTAAATTTTAATTATATAAATATACTTTTTTAATTTAATAAAAAATGTTTATTTTTATATTATATTTTAAATTTATTTTTATATATATATACTTTTTTTTATTTAATAAAAAATATATATATTATTATATGCAAAAAAAAATTAAGTTTTTTATTATATAAATATATTTTTTTTAATTTAACAAAAAACATTTTTATATAAAAAAAGTAATAGTAAACAATATTATTATTTAAAAAATTTTTACTATTTATATTTAATTATATAAATATATTTTTTTTTATTTAATAAAAAATATATATATAAAAATAAATAAATAGCTTATATTTTTTAATTAAATAATTTTATTATATATATAAATTAAAACAACAATTTTTAAATATAATAATGTTTTAACAGTT
Source organism: Hypoxylon argillaceum (assembly GCA_022495175.1). Classification (NCBI taxonomy): domain Eukaryota; kingdom Fungi; phylum Ascomycota; class Sordariomycetes; order Xylariales; family Hypoxylaceae; genus Hypoxylon; species Hypoxylon argillaceum. The sequence goes on from MU378167.1 coordinate 142,404, forward strand.
TTAAAAAAAAGCTAAACAAAAAGCTATTTATATTTATAATTTTTTATATAATAAATTTATTAAATATTTTAATATTAATATTACAATTATATAAAAATATATTACTACAAAATATTAAAATAAATTTATTAATATTTTTACTGTTATAAAATAACACTTTTTTATTTATTTTATATATTAAATAATAAAATATAAACATTTAAAATATATTAGTTAAAATTTTTTAAAAATATATAAAAAAAACTTTAAAAATTAAATATAATATTAATTTAATTAAATTAATTATATATTATATTACAACTTAATTAATATTTTAAAAATAAAAAAAATTGTTTTTATAAAAATAAAAAATTGTACAAATAAAAATAAAATAATACAACTTATTAAAATTTTATAAAGCTATTATAGCTTATAACAATTTAAATATTTAAAAAAACTGTTAATTTTATAAATATAATTTAAAACTTTTATATAATTATTTTTTATAAAAACTAAAATATTAATAATATATACTTTTAAAATAGCAATTTTCTTTTTATTATTTATTAAATTTTTTTATTAAGCAATTTTTAATTTAATTAAAAATTGTACAAATAAAAAAAGCTTTATAAAATATTTATTTTTAAATTTTATAATTAATTATATAATTTATTATTAAAAAATAGCTATATAAACAATATAAATTGCTAATATTTTAAATAAGTTATTAATTTAACTTTTTATTTATTTATAAATATTTTATTTACTATATTTTTTTAGTTATTTTTATTTTATATTTAAATTATTATATAATTTTAAATTTAATATTTTTAAATATTTATTTAAACTTATTTTTTATAAAAATTATATAAAATAAAATTATTTTATTAAAAAAATATATAATATTTTAAAAAATTTAAAAAAAAAAACGTAATTATTTTAATAAACTATATAATTTTTTATATAACAAAGTTAAATTATTTATTAACATTTATAAATAATTAAATATTTCAAATAATTAATATTATATAATATTTTTTTACATTTTAAAAAATTATGCAAAAAACTTTTTTATATATAATATTAAACTAAATAAAACTTAATATAAAATATACTATATAATAAATATATATTTTAATATAAATATAAATTATAATTAATATTAAATTAATTAAACTATTATTATTTTTATATAAATAAAACAAAAAAATTTTAAAAAAGCTTTATATAAAATATTAAAACTAATAATTAATAAATTGTTAAAAATTTAATAAATTTTAAATATTAATTATTAAAACAAAATTTAATTAAATATAATTATTATATAAATATATTATAAAATATTTAAATTAGCAATAGTTTTAATATTTTAAAAACTAATTTATAAAGTATTTTTTGTTAATTTTTATATATATTTTTATATTTTAAACAATAATTAAACAGCTGTTTTATAAAGTATTTATTTAATAAATAAAAAATATAATTTTAATTATATAAAAAACTAAAAATTTAATAAATATTAAAAAAATTTATAAATTAAATATAATTAAATTAATTATATAAAAAAAAATACTTTATATATAATAAAAAAAATTGTTAATTTATTAATTATATTTTATAAAAACATTTTTATATTAAAAACTAATATTTTAATTTATATAAAATAATTTATAATAAATTATTTATTTTAAACAAGTTTTTTTAATATTTAATAATAATTAAAAATTATTTAAA